>JAQJVL010000001.1:5335292-5425991 GCA_035578905.1 Stictocephala bisonia
ATCTTATAACAATGCTAGCACATCTTACCACTGTATCACGGTATCCAAAATCTATGCAAACAAATGGATCTCTTTATCGAAAGGTATACTTTGTAACTATTAGACCAACAGTCACAACTGAACGAGTGTGGCCAAGAAGCACTCTGCATCAATATTGTAAGTCAGTAACAGTTCAACAAGATAATAAGATTGATACATTTAGTTCTACACACTTTTCCATTTCACCTACTTACTTATACTTCCACACCATCCATGAAAGGAATTTCCTCCAAACAGCCTCGACTGCTGCATCTGTAATTCCTAAAAACAGTGGCATACTCAAGATGACTTCAAACTAAGGACTTGTACATTGTTAAACATGCGAGCTTGTCGTTGAAATACCTAGCGATCGACATGACGACACCCACCATAACTTTTTATACAGCTCATTTTAGGTTGTAATTGAACTTTGAGTCTATTAGGACGACAATGCCTCATTTAGCTAAACATAATTTGCTGACGATATCATATTCTCTTTCATTGTGTAATCCATATTGTTTAATATATATGTATTTAAATGGGAAACATTTGGTAAACCTCGAGATCAATATGTGAAGCTTGTGAAATTAGACTTTGTGTAGATTTTATGTGCTAAAAGTTCGACACACACACACACACACACACACACACACACACACACACACACACACACACACACACACACACACACACACACACACACACACACACACACACACACACACACACACACACACACACACACACACACACACACACACACACACACACACACACACACACACACACACACACACACACACACACACACACACACACACACACACACACACACACACACACACACACACACACACACACACACACACACACACACACACACACACACACACACACACACACACACACACACACACACCACACACACACACACACACACACACACACACACACACACACACACACACACACACACACACACACACACACACACACACACACACACACACACACACACACACAACACACACACACACACACACACACACACACACACACACACACACACACACACACACACACACACACACACACACACACACACACACACACACACACACACACACACACACACACACACACACACACACACACACACACACACACACACACACACACACACACACACACACACACACACACACACACACACAAGTAGTAATGGGGGGGATCGGGAGCAGAGGACCTCCTTTCCATGGGCGCGGCCATCTTGGATCACGTGACTAGGTCGGCCATCTTGGATGTGACGTCAGAGGTGTATATATATATATCGGAGGTCGGATGTCGTAATTTTGCGCGGGAACTTTTGGCGCGCATTTTTTTTTAGCCAGCTGTTGCGGCCATCTTGGATGTGACGTCAGAGGTGTATATATATATATCGGAGGTCGGATGTCGTAATTTTGCGCGGGAACTTTTGGCGCGCATTTTTTTTTCAGCCAGCTGTTGCGGCCATCTTGGATGTGACGTCAGAGGTGTATATATATATATCGGAGGTCGGATGTCGTTTTTTTGCGCGGGAACGTTTGGTGCGTTGTGGATGTGTGACGTCACCACATTCCTAATTCAGACGACGACGACAACCACGAGATGGCGCGCGCGGCGCACCCTCGTGTGAACCCCGTAGCAGACTGCCACTGAGTCATTTGCTGCTCAGTCATTGCGGGGAGTGTCTGTTGTGCTGTTTAGTGCTATTATAAATTCTTCATACTTCTTTAAAAAATACCATAAAGGTAAGAATTTATAGTGTGTTATTAATGTAAACCTAACTTTTTATAATGGTGTAATAAAATGAGATAATTGTAAACCACGATACTTGATTACATTTCAAAAATGCAATAGCCTAGCTTGGTCTTTCTTTTGAAGGAAAAAATGGCTCTCGTAGACCACTGTGTTCATAGAAATTAATTTATTTATAAAAGATTTTTTATAATATATAAATTGTAAACCCAGAAACATGATAACATTTGAAAAAATACAATAGCCTAGCTGAGGTGCTCTTTTGAAAGTAACAAAATATGGGCCTATAGATATTTATTTTATTTATAAAAAAGAATATTTTTATACTTTTAAAATTATGTCTAATTTCGAAGATTTTTATTAGGTGACCTTATAATTTATCTTTGCCACATAGGTCTGGATACTTTTAACATGTGATGATTCACCTGTTGAAATCAGATGTGGGAGGAAGAGGTAAATGCACTTATCTAATTTTCCACGTTAAAATTCGAGACAGTGGAATAATATACTACTAAAAACGACACTTTATTACATTTTGTTTTGGTTTTTATTAAGTGGATCGTAATTCCGTAATTTTCTCACAGACTAAAGTGATCTCGCACTAATAACAACTACGAAATTACAGAACTTACGACTGCAATGGTTCGGATGTTACTAAGTGTCTCTGTATTCTGTGTGTTGTAGAATGAAGCGGTCTCTAAACAACAACAACAACAAGCCGAGTGTCACTGATGGAGATGAGGAAGGAAGTCCATCTGCTAAACGCGCTCGTAGCGATGAGGTCGAGGACACTGTTTCTCTTCAGCAAACACTCACTGAGGACAGGAACGCCGTCAAAAGATCGCACGAGGAGGTGGAATCAGAAATGCCCGCTAAACGACCACAGCCAGAGTTACAGGATCACACATATGCCCCGAGAAACTCCGTCGACCGTGGACCGTCCGATCACGGTTAAACGTCGTCAAGCGGACATGATTGATTCGTCACCGACACCGATCAAACGTAAAACACCGGACGACAACGTGTTAGAGTGTGGTCTGTGTAACGTCAATGTCATTCGGAAAAATTGGTCACGACACGTGAAAACAATTAAACACAAACGTCTTTTGGATCCACAGTCAGATATGGTGCTACCCGAGGAACGCGTGCCAGATCCATCGAGGAAACCAGGACAGTCCTCTCCTTTAAGAGGGCTCTAAAGGGAAAGAAAATATAGAAGTCATGCGACACTAGCGATAGAAGTTGGAACTACGTCCAGTTTAATCCGCCCGAACGAAGTGTAATATAGTCCCAAGAATCATTTCCTGTATAGTAGGTTTTCGTAGTATTTTCAACCGGAAACCCCAATTACCCCTTCCTCCCGTCTGCCGTCTCCTCAGGTGGCTACACCCAACCTTCTCTGTCTGAATGTATGTTGAGCCGAAAGGCCAATTCTTTTCAACAATTGTCAATTTTCCAGTCAGTACCGGTTTTGCTGCTGTATTTTATTTCTTAACATTTTTTATGTCATTTTGTTTTTATAAAAAATAGTAATATTTGTTTAGAAAAGTAGACTTTTTACAGCGAAATCAATTTATTCACTGATCAAATAGGGGGTCTACTAAAATATTGAATTTCTACTTGAAACGTTTTCCAAAATCATAATTCTTGTTCAAATCTTGTTATTCTCAAAAACGGTTAAAATTTAACATAGTTAGGCATAGGCTTACCATACTTATATTCTACAATTGAAGAGTTTGATTTATAAACATAAAGATACGCTTTACTAAAAACTAAGTAAATTACGTTACAAAGAATGGTTTTTGTAAATATTTCTTAAAGTTCTTGGATTGTGATCTAAATATTGGTTTTTATGTGGTTAAATATTTAATAAAAGGCATTAATTTGCAAATAAATTTCTATTTCGTATCTTTTTATGTTCAGTTGAAGATTAAAACAAAATAATATTAAATGAACGCCACAACAATTCTCAACATACGCTTAAAGCATTAAAGGATACGCTTTACTGAAAACTAATAAATCACGCTAAAAAGTAATGGTAAAAAATACCAACTGTCTATTTATTTTACGTTTTATAGTTTTGTACGGTTTATTAATTATTTTTAATAAAATAAAAATGATTTCACATAAACTGTCATAGTTTTATGGCAGTTACAACATAACACACTAATTTCCAAACATTAAAAAATAATTGAAATGTGGCCACTTTTTTTATTTGCTTCTGAAGTATGCTGAATGAATTACTGCAATACGGACAATGACACCACGGGGACAATTTGGTTTCAAAAAGCGAACATTTTGTTACAACAAAGAGACGAAGACCGAAGCGAACCGTATGAATGATATCAATTATAATTAAAATAATATATTATAATCTTGCTCAATTTTCCCATTACCATGAGAAAAGCAATTATTTTACTTCGACAACAGTTCTTACACAATTACTTTTCAAAGATTTTAGTTTTACTGATAAATATTTTCACAGTATTTTAGAAGTGACAAATTTAATATGATTGAATTAGGCATACACAAATTACTAAATAATCACGATTTTTTTTAAACACAACTATTAAAAGTAACCAACCAATTTAAAACAGAGAAACTGCTGTGAGCATATATCAATTTCGAACATATAACTTTAGACGTTCAAAGCAGATTGGGCTCACCTGCCTGACAGAAGTTTGGCCTCAATAAACATATATGTTCGGGGTAGTTTAGACTTACTTAGTCTACCAGTTTGACCTCAGCAATTCACACAGTACTTTGGTCTCAGTTTTTTTATATAAGTAGAGTAGTTTGTAGTACCGCGCAAAGCAGTTTTTACGCTCCACTGAAAATAAGGAGGGTTACTAAATTATTGAACTTCCAATCAAAGCTTACTGTAAAATCACGGGTTTTGACAAAATTTGACTCCTAAACGTTCGAAATTTAAAATTGATTTATATACCACACTTATTATACCCAACAATTGAAGAGTTTGATATAAAAGTGGGGCTAGGTATGCTTAAAGAACTGAGGACAACTATAAATAATGTATTTTACTAAATAGCTGTAACAAGTGTTTAGCACCCTAACAATTTGCTTTACGTGGTTTATTATTCAATAAAATGCCAAACATTTAAAAATAACAATGTATTTTGTACAGTCAATTGAAGAATGAACCATACAAAAATATTTTGATGTTAAAGTAGAATAATATATCCAACTGTCAATTAAACTGTAGTTTGATTAATATTTATTGTACGGTTTTTACAATTATTTTTAACTAAATAAACATATCATTTTAACATATTATGTATTGTACAAAGGTAATGTAAGTACTGTAGCACATACAATAATAAGGTTTCTTACTAAGACAATTCCAACATATAAGTAAAAAAGCATGACAATTGAAGTAAAACTATATAACAACAAATTCTTAAGGCAACTAATTACCTCAAAAAACTACTGTAATTAAAAAAAATAATTGCATTGTTAATACTACACAGAACATAGTTTACTGAAGTACAACTTAGAACATAGTTAACTGAAGTACAACTTATAATAATACAACAAACATATTGAAAATAAAGTAACCCCTAAATATTTTCTTAAACACCATATAAATAACAGTGACAGGGGATATAGTAACTCAGCAGCCATCTAATTAGTTCCTATGTGTAGGTTTGTTATAGTTAATTTTGTAGTAGTTAATTAATTCCTAATATTGGAATAGTTAATTACAAAAATATTATAAAAATGCATAACAAATAAAAATAAATAACAACTGTGTACAACAATTTTACTAGCCAACTAATTTACTAAAACTAGACGAGCTGGTTGAAAACATGTAATTAATTGAATAGATAGTATGATACATGAACTTAGTACATCTTGTAAAAATGTGGCAAACATATTAAAAAACTTTTTTTATAAATGTTTACAGATTACCAATAAAAACATTTTATTACTTTTAATAAATTGTTTTTATTGGTAGTTTGTGAAAATATATCAAAAAATGAAGTAATTGACTTAATTTCAAATTAACGAATATTCAAAATAAATTAACTAATAAATATTTCTCACCCTAATAAACTGAACAAACATTACACGCGAAGGATTTACGAAGACTTTGTCGATGGTTTCGAAAGTATGTGCAAGCGCTGCTGGAGCAAACCTCACGGGTCCATCACCGTGGACACGACAAGGAAGGCACACAACGGCAAGTACAGGTGTATGTTTAAAAACTACATTTTAAACGTCACGTCGAAAAACGATATTTAGGCCCGAACGTGGATTAACGATATTTTAACGTTGACTTCGAGAAACGATATTTTGAGCCAAACATCAAATAACGTTATTATGACGTTGACGTTAAAATATCGTTTTTAGCCACAACATCAAATGATGTTTTTTTACAGCCTTGTGAATGAGTGACGTTACTCCACTGGTTGACTGGACCCCGGTGTTTGATAGTCATTGTATTTTTGAAGTGTAAGTAAGTATTTTTGAAGGCACACAACGGCAAGTACAGGTGTATGTTGAAAAACTACATTTTAAACGTCACGTCGAAAAAACGATATTTAGGTCGAACGTGGATTAACGATATTTTAACGTTGACTTCGAGAAACGATATTTTGAGTAAACATCAAATAACGTTATTATGACGTTGACGTTAAAATATCGTTTTTAGCCACAACATCAAATGATGTTTTTTTTGCAGCCTTGTGAATGAATGACGTTACTCCACTGGTTGACTGGACCCCGGTGTTTGATAGTCATTGTATTTTTGAAGTGTGTATATAAGTAGTCACTACGACTAGTTACTATTACTATGGATGTGAAGGAAGCTAAACGTCTCGATGCACTCGAGAAGATGCTGATCAGTAAATTCAAGGCAGCTGAGTCGGAAGAACTGAAACAGCGAGCACGAACGGCTGCTGACAATCCGGTACCTAGTGTCGAACCACCGTTTAAGATTTTGAAGCCGTCGTCACCGTTTGCCATACCTCTACCACCACCACCACCACCACCACCACTAACGCTTCAATCTACAAAACAACAATCCGCCACGAGTGTTTCCAAAACCAAACAGTTGGAAGTTTTAAACAGGAGGTTGCAGGACGAATTCGCCGAAGTACACGCCACCGAGTTGGCCGAACAACAGGAACGTGAGAAAAAGTACGAGGCCATAACGAAGGCTATCAAACAGAAAAAAGAACAGGACGCCGAGGCCGAGTTGAAAGCCAAAGAGTGGCTACGCAAACAGAAGTACAATCAAATCATGAAAAGGTTTGATCAACGCGGTGCACGACGTTTCACCCCGTCAGTAACCAGTACACCCGAGCGAGCAGGTTATATCGGTGGGAACGACGGTGATGACGATGTTGATGACGATGAAGAGAAGATGGAAGTTGAAGACCTACAACCTACAACTCTACCGAACAAGTCTATGAAGCAGCTGATGGACAAAAGAGTAGTGAACTTGGGTGTTGTCGGCACGCGCTACTTGCCATATTTATTTTGTTTAAGGTTAATCTAAATATAGTAACATAAATGTTAACTCGTAATTATTTTAACTGTGTGGTATAATAAAAAATACTACGTCATTTGTTAATATTTATATGAATCCAAAAATGCAACTTCAAAAGGAACATATTTTCTAAACGACAGCAAGGATAGACAAATAAGACAACAGTAGAGGGGCGGCATTTCTTTTTTTATCTATGAGGTCATGGGGAGTAGTGTGTGGGAATTACATACGGTAAGACTGACTTCCTTCCCCTTCGCTTAGTGCAGAGAGGTTCCCACTGCATCGCGGATGTTCATTTGTTACTTTCGCTTGTTGTCCGTCCGACAGTCACTGTCATAGGTTGAAGATGTTTTAAATTTTATAATAATAAAACTACATAATAGCTCTGTATAGTTATGTAGTGATATTCATTCATTCAAATCGTGGATTCTTTTGTGGACTAATTAGTGAATTTATGTAAATAATTTGTATTATATATTGTATATTTTAGTGAAGTGGAATTGAATATAGAGTGTGATTTTGTCTTAGTAATGTTATAAATAATTTAAGCTGTTACTTCGTCATGGGGCGTGCGGTAAAAACTCAAAATAAGCGTGTTAGAGCTAAAAAAAAGAATAGGGGAGGTGACTTTCTGACTGAATGGAGAATATTACGGAACTTCCAGGAATACAACGCTGAAAAATGTAAGAAATTCAATTCCCAGACTGCTGTTTCAAACACTGAAACATTTGTTAGTGAACCGCTTAGTGATATAGAGGAGAAGATAGTTGGTGAGGTTCTTGGTGAGAACAGCATTTGTCACAGTACTCCTAGCAATGAACCAAGTACTTCGTATGATGTGACGAGTAACAATTTACATGGACGACGAATTGTTGACATTAATTTTTTTTTTTAAGAAATACAAAGGGTTTCCCAACATGGGCCTTTTGATTGTAATTTTGCTAACATGGTTTTTATTACAGAAATTCATCATGGTCTTAGGTCCGGGTTTAAATTTAGATGTAATATGTGTGGTAGTGTCTGTATGTGTTTTTATACAGACATTTAAAATCTCAAATATCGTTTGACATACAATACTGAAATTTGGAGTGAAAGTTGATCTTAGAAAAACACATTTCATAAAGCATAATGTGTACCCAGATGAGTATCCTTTCAGTTACAAAAAAATAAGTTTCCTATGTTGTTTATCGCCCGACCTTTTAAATTAGCATATCATTGAATTTTGCACAATGTTTGTCTACAAATATTGTATTTGATTATTGTTGGGTAAAATGTGTAATTTTTTTATAAATTTGAATTGAGTGAAAAAAGTACATTTTTGTGAATTTTCCTGAATGTTTCTGACCGAGAGATTCAATTTTAGTATACACTGTATGGGGGTAGTACGCAGGGAAGTGCCTCAACATTTATGTCAGTGAGTGGGTGAGTAATTCCAACCCAGCTATATGTAGAGAGACAAACAAATCTCTAAAATCTAAAATATGTGACAGTCGAAGCTGGACACCATGACTGCATATGTTTTGTAGATATTATTGTAGATTTGATATTGTTATTTAACAAACTATTATGACATTACATCATGTTATTTAACTACAGCAATCTCTGTATAAATATATACTTATGAATATTATTGTAAGGTCAGGGAATAAACTGTACGAATTTCACTATATTTTTAACTGATAATCCAAATAAGAATAATCTTATGTAATCTAAAATTTATGTTGACTATGTCATTTGTGTAGGCTAATAATATAATCAATTGTAAATGATAATTTTAAGCCTGAAAGCCTATTTGAACCTGTTATAAAATTGATTATAGATGTACAGTTTATAATATATTGTGTTTAGTAACTTAGTGTAATATTTAAAGGCCATGTGTTTATTAGGGTGAGAAATATTTATTAGTTAATTTATTTTGAATATTTGTTAATTTGAAATTAAGTCAATTACTTCATTTTTTGATATATTTTCACAAACTACCAATAAAAACAATTTATTAAAAGTAATAAAATGTTTTTATTGGTAATTTGTAAACATTTACAAAAAAGTTTTTAATATGTTTGCCACATTTTTACAAGATGTACTAAGTTCATGTATCATACTATCTATTCAATTAATTACATGTTTTCAACCAGCTCGTCTAGTTTTAGTAAATTAGTTGGCTTGTAAAATTGTTGTACACAGTTGTTATTTATTTTTATTTGTTATGCATTTTTATATTATTTTTGTAATTAACTATTCCAATATTAGGAATTAATTAACTACTACAAAATTAACTATAACAAACCTACACATAGGAACTAATTAGATGGCTGCTGAGTTACTATATCCCCTGTCACTGTTATTTATATGGTGTTTAAGAAAATATTTAAGGGTTACTTTATTTTCAATATGTTTGTTGTATTATTATAAGTTGTACTTCAGTTAACTATGTTCTAAGTTGTACTTCAGTAAACTATGTTCTGTGTAGTATTAACAATGCAATTATTTTTTTTAATTAGGCCTACAGTAGTTTTGAGGTAATTAGTTGCCTTAAGAATTTGTTGTTATATAGTTTTACTTCAATTGTCATGCTTTTTTTACTTATATGTTGGCATTGTCTTAGTAAGAAAACTTATTATTGTATGTGCTACAGTACTTACATTACCTTTGTACAATACATAATATGTTAAATGATATGTTATTTAGTTAAAAATAATTGTAAAAACCGTACAATAAATATTAATCAAACTACAGTTTAATTGACAGTTGGATATATTATTCTACTTTAACATCAAAATATTTTTGTATGGTTCATTCTTCAATTGACTGTACAAAATACATTGTTATTTTTAAATGTTTGGCATTTTATTGAATAATAAACCACGTAAAGCAAATTGTTAGGGTGCTAAACACTTGTTACAGCTATTTAGTAAAATACATTATTTATAGTTGTCCTCAGTTCTTTAAGCATACCTAGCCCCACTTTTATATCAAACTCTTCAATTGTTGGGTATAATAAGTGTGGTATATAAATCAATTTTAAATTTCAAACGTTTTAGGAGTCAAATTTTGTCAAAACCCGTGATTTTACAGTAAGCTTTGATTAGAAGTTGAATAATTTATTAACCCTCCTTATTTTCAGTGGAGCGTAAAAACTGCTTTGCGCGGTACTACAAACTACTCTACTTATATAAAAAAACTGAGACCAAAGTACTGTGTGAATTGCTGAGGTCAAACTGGTAGACTAAGTAAGTCTAAACTACCCCGAACATATATGTTTATGAGGCCAAACTTCTGTCAGGCAGGTGAGCCCAATCTGCTTTGAACGTCTAAAGTTATATGTTCGAAATTGATATATGCTCACAGCAGTTTCTCTGTTTTAAATTGTTGGTTACTTTTAATAGTTGTGTTTAAAAAAATCGTGATATTTAGTAATTTGTGTATGCCTAATTCAATCATATTAAATTTGTCACTTCTAAAATACTGTGAAATATTTATCAGTAAAACTAAAATCTTTGAAAAGTAATTGTGTAAGAACTGTTGTCGAAGTAAAATAATTGCTTTTCTCATGGTAATGTGAAAATTGAGCAAGATTATAATATATTATTTTAATTATAATTGATATCATTCATACGGTTCGCTTCGGTCTTCGTCTCTTTGTTGTAACAAAATGTTCGCTTTTTGAAACCAAATTGTCCCCGTGGTGTCATTGTCCGTATTGCAGTAATTCATTCAGCATACTTCAGAAGCAAATAAAAAAAGTGGCCACATTTCAATTATTTTTTAATGTTTGGAAATTAGTGTGTTATGTTGTAACTGCCATAAAACTATGACAGTTTATGTGAAATCATTTTTATTTTATTAAAAATAATTAATAAACCGTACAAAACTATAAAACGTAAAATAAATAGACAGTTGGTATTTTTTACCATTACTTTTTAGCGTGATTTATTAGTTTTCAGTAAAGCGTATCCTTTAATGCTTTAAGCGTATGTTGAGAATTGTTGTGGCGTTCATTTAATATTATTTTGTTTTAATCTTCAACTGAACATAAAAAGATACGAAATAGAAATTAATTTGCAAATTAATGCCTTTTATTAAATATTTAACCACATAAAAACCAATATTTAGATCACAATCCAAGGACTTTAAGAAATATTTACAAAAACCATTCTTTGTAACGTAATTTACTTAGTTTTTAGTAAAGCGTATCTTTATGTTTATAAATCAAACTCTTCAATTGTAGAATATAAGTATGGTAAGCCTATGCCTAACTATGTTAAATTTTAACCGTTTTTGAGAATAACAAGATTTGAACAAGAATTATGATTTTGGAAAACGTTTCAAGTAGAAATTCAATATTTTAGTAGACCCCCCTATTTGATCAGTGAATAAATTGATTTCGCTGTAAAAAGTCTACTTTTCTAAACAAATATTACTATTTTTTATAAAAACAAAATGACATAAAAAATGTTAAGAAATAAAATACAGCAGCAAAACCGGTACTGACTGGAAAATTGACAATTGTTGAAAAGAATTGGCCTTTCGGCTCAACATACATTCAGACAGAGAAGGTTGGGTGTAGCCACCTGAGGAGACGGCAGACGGGAGGAAGGGGTAATTGGGGTTTCCGGTTGAAAATACTACGAAAACCTACTATACAGGAAATGATTCTTGGGACTATATTACACTTCGTTCGGCGGATTAAACTGGACGTAGTTCCAACTTCTATCGCTAGTGTCGCATGACTTCTATATTTTCTTTCCCTTTAGAGCCCTCTTAAAGGAGAGGACTGTCCTGGTTTCCTCGATGGATCTGGCACGCGTTCCTCGGGTAGCACCATATCTGACTGTGGATCCAAAAGACGTTTGTGTTTAATTGTTTTCACGTGTCGTGACCAATTTTTCCGAATGACATTGACGTTACACAGACCACACTCTAACACGTTGTCGTCCGGTGTTTTACGTTTGATCGGTGTCGGTGACGAATCAATCATGTCCGCTTGACGACGTTTAACCGTGATCGGACGGTCCACGGTCGACGGAGTTTCTCGGGCATATGTGTGATCCTGTAACTCTGGCTGTGGTCGTTTAGCGGGCATTTCTGATTCCACCTCCTCGTGCGATCTTTTGACGGCGTTCCTGTCCTCAGTGAGTGTTTGCTGAAGAGAAACAGTGTCCTCGACCTCATCGCTACGAGCGCGTTTAGCAGATGGACTTCCTTCCTCATCTCCATCAGTGACACTCGGCTTGTTGTTGTTGTTGTTTAGAGACCGCTTCATTCTACAACACACAGAATACAGAGACACTTAGTAACATCCGAACCATTGCAGTCGTAAGTTCTGTAATTTCGTAGTTGTTATTAGTGCGAGATCACTTTAGTCTGTGAGAAAATTACGGAATTACGATCCACTTAATAAAAACCAAAACAAAATGTAATAAAGTGTCGTTTTTAGTAGTATATTATTCCACTGTCTCGAATTTTAACGTGGAAAATTAGATAAGTGCATTTACCTCTTCCTCCCACATCTGATTTCAACAGGTGAATCATCACATGTTAAAAGTATCCAGACCTATGTGGCAAAGATAAATTATAAGGTCACCTAATAAAAATCTTCGAAATTAGACATAATTTTAAAAGTATAAAAATATTCTTTTTTATAAATAAAATAAATATCTATAGGCCCATATTTTGTTACTTTCAAAAGAGCACCTCAGCTAGGCTATTGTATTTTTTCAAATGTTATCATGTTTCTGGGTTTACAATTTATATATTATAAAAAATCTTTTATAAATAAATTAATTTCTATGAACACAGTGGTCTACGAGAGCCATTTTTTCCTTCAAAAGAAAGACCAAGCTAGGCTATTGCATTTTTGAAATGTAATCAAGTATCGTGGTTTACAATTATCTCATTTTATTACACCATTATAAAAAGTTAGGTTTACATTAATAACACACTATAAATTCTTACCTTTATGGTATTTTTTAAAGAAGTATGAAGAATTTATAATAGCACTAAACAGCACAACAGACACTCCCCGCAATGACTGAGCAGCAAATGACTCAGTGGCAGTCTGCTACGGGGTTCACACGAGGTGCGCCGCGCGCGCCATCTCGTGGTTGTCGTCGTCGTCTGAATTAGGAATGTGGTGACGTCACACATCCACAACGCACCAAACGTTCCCGCGCAAAAAAACGACATCCGACCTCCGATATATATATATACACCTCTGACGTCACATCCAAGATGGCCGCAACAGCTGGCTGAAAAAAAAATGCGCGCCAAAAGTTCCCGCGCAAAATTACGACATCCGACCTCCGATATATATATATATACACCTCTGACGTCACATCCAAGATGGCCGCAACAGCTGGCTAAAAAAAATGCGCGCCAAAAGTTCCCGCGCAAAATTACGACATCCGACCTCCGATATATATATATACACCTCTGACGTCACATCCAAGATGGCCGACCTAGTCACGTGATCCAAGATGGCCGCGCCCATGGAAAGGAGGTCCTCTGCTCCCGATCCCCCCCATTACTACTCACACACACACACACACACACACACACACACACACACACACACACACACACACACACACACACACACACACACACACACACACACACACACACACACACACACACACACACACACACACACACACACACACACACACACACACACACACACACACACACACACACACACACACACACACACACACACACACACACACACACACACACACACACACACACACACACACACACACACACACACACACACACACACACACACACACACACACACACACACACACACACACACACACACACACACACACACACACACACACACACACACACACACACACACACACACACACACACACACACACACACACACACACACACACACACACACACACACACACACACACACACACACACACACACACACACACACACACACACACACACACACACACACACACACACACACACACACACACACACACACACACACACACACACACACACACACACACACACACACACACACACACACACACACACACACACACACACACACACACACACACACACACACACACACACACACACACACACACACACACACACACACACACACACACACACACACACACACACACACACACACACACACACACACACACACACACACACACACACACACACACACACACACACACACACACACACACACACACACACACACACACACACACACACACACACACACACACACACACACACACACACACACACACACACACACACACACACACACACACACACACACACACACACACACACACACACACACACACACACACACACACACACACACACACACACACACACACACACACACACACACACACACACACACACACACACACACACACACACACACACACACACACACACACACACACACACACACACACACACACACACACACACACACACACACACACACACACACACACACACACACACACACACACACACACACACACACACACACACACACACACACACACACACACACACACACACACACACACACACACACACACACACACACACACACACACACACACACACACACACACACACACACACACACACACACACACACACACACACACACACACACACACACACACACACACACACACACACACACACACACACACACACACACACACACACACACACACACACACACACACACACACACACACACACACACACACACACACACACACACACACACACACACACACACACACACACACACACACACACACACACACACACACACACACACACACACACACACACACACACACACACACACACACACACACACACACACACACACACACACACACACACACACACACACACACACACACACACACACACACACACACACACACACACACACACACACACACACACACACACACACACACACACACACACACACACACACACACACACACACACACACATAGCTTGGTATTAGTTGTATTATACTGATTGGGATTGTTTGACTGTTGTTTGTAAAATGGCTTGCCGTTGAAATGTATAAATAAATAAGTTGTTCACAATAAAGTTTCTGGTTAGTTTTCCTAGGATTTCTGTAAAGACCCTGAGATTGTTCAAAGTTCAGTGGAACTGAATGTATTTATGACTGGACAGTGAGCTTCACTAGAGACTTTCCAATATTTTACGAATTCTACGGAAAGTAGTGGTAGCGACAGCAAGCATAAATGAATTGTCAGGAGCATAAAATAATGACATTCTGTCGTAGGAGGTATTGAACGGTTTCGAATCCTGGATTTATGTCTGTTTTGGAAGATTAATATTTAATCACTTAGACACAAGTAATTTGAACTGTACATTTATTTTACTAAACAATTGTAATAGGTTTAATGTTATTATTAGTTTGCTAGCTGGCTTATGAAATGCATTCGATATATACGAGATAAATGGAAAAGATATCCCAAAATATTTGATCGTCTATTACAAATCGCCAATACAGCACTATATTGAGTTGACAAAATAATTATACTAAACCAGTTCCAGTTATTATTCATGAGCTTGGTTTATCTTTGGCTTAAAGAGTATTACTGACATTTATTGAAGTTAAAGCCAAATGTATGTAGCCCACTGCAACTTGAATACAATAAATAAACTAGAATCCGCTTGGCGGGGGATTTGAGGTAATTTAATACGTTGAAGTCGTACTTTTCAATGATTAATTACTTAATATTAGGATATTAAGTATAATGTTACTAAATATATCTAATTTAAAATCAATTCGTCAAATTTTAATTTAACGCTTACAACTTTCTCAAGTTTTTATTTTATTTATTGTTCTTTTTCATATATTTTTTCATATATTTCATATATCATAGTACCACCTAACGTGTATGGGTGGGCGGTTGGGTCAGTACCACCTAACGTGTATGGGTGGGTGGGTGGGTCAGTACCACCTAACGTGTATGGGTGGGTGGGTGGGTCAGTACCACCTAACGTGTATGGGTGGGCGGGTGGGTCAGTACCACCTAACGTGTATGGGTGGGTGGGTCAGTACCACGTAACGTGTATGGGTGATTTAAAAATTCATAAAATTATATATCAAATTCTGTTTCTGTTTGGTATTTTTACTTTTTACTACCCCATTTCGGCTAAAGACAAGACTGCGAACAGTGTAATGACAGCACTATTTTTTTTTTTTTTTTTTTTTTTTTTTTTACCATAAAATTAGAGTCATTAATACTTTAAATGAGTACTTGGGAAATTCAATCAAGACTACTTATTACCAGGTTATTTGATATAGTATTTGATATGTTCATTTGAATGATACTTTCATGTAAAATACTGTTTAATTCATGTTTGTACATTCTAACTAGCCCAGGCCTTGAATGCCATGGCTCAGAATTTGTTTATCTAAGGTTAAACAAGTAATTTAATGATAGATAAATAATTGAAGTTGTTTGAACTAGATATTTCCTTTACACTTTAAATATGTGAACGTTACAATGACCTTGCTGTGTTTCTTTAATTATTACTGTAATTATATATTACATTGTAACTGGTGTAAATACAGTTACGCAATATTTAAATAAATGAAAAAAAATAAAATAAAAGGTAAATAGTATTGAGTGATTAGGCATCTGTTTTGTATCAATGTCACTGAATCACTTAACTATATTAAAAATTGAGATGTTTATTCAAGTTTAAACTAGAATACTTTAGGTTAGGTTAAGTTATGTTACGTTTGATAAGGTCAGGTTACTTTAAGTTAGGTTGGGTAAGGTTAGGTTAGATTATGCTAGTTAGGATTGTTAGTTTATGTTAGATAGATGTGAGTATTTTAGATTAGGTTAAGATAAGCTAGATTGGGTAAAATTAGGTTATGCTAAATAGGTTAAATTAAGTCAGGTGAGGTTAAGTTAGGTTAGGTTTTTGGATTAGGTTCATTAGGATTGGTTAGGTCAAATTAGGTTAGGTTGAGGTCAAGGTATATTATTTAGTTAGATTAGGTTAGGTTAGGTTAGGTTAGGTTAGATTATGCTAGTTAGGATTGTTAGTTTATGTTAGATAGATGTGAGTATTTTAGATTAGGTTAAGATAAGCTAGATTTGGTAAAATTAGGTTATGCTAAATAGGTTAAATTAAGTCAGGTGAGGTTAAGTTAAGTTAGGTTTTTGGATTAGGTTACATTAGGATTGGTTAGGTCAAATTAGGTTAGGTTGAGGTCAAGGTATATTATTTAGTTAGATTAGGTTAGGTTATGACGTTAAGTTAGGTTAGGTTACATAAGGGTTGGTTAGGTTTGGTTAAGTTAGATATAGTTAGGTTAGGTTTAGTTATGTTTGATTGGTTATGTTAGGCTATGTTAGTAACTTAGGTTAGGTTAGAAGAGAGTATTATGACCTGCGGTTATGTTAGTGCCTCTGTTGTATTTATGACACCCAAACGACCTTGTCGATCTCCATGGTCTTGTTTAATCCACCTATCCTCTCATTGCTGTGTTAGTGTCGTTAATAAGCAATTCTAGGCAGAAGGAGTACCAATTGACGACTGTGTGTTAAGTGGCAAGGGGCTCGTCCTGCAGAATGGCTTGACTGAAAGATTCTGGAGGAGAAGATAAACCACCATAATTTCTTTGAAGATTCGAGGCTCTTTTCCAGAAAACTCCTGTCACTTGCAGACATTTTCCGACATTGCATTTTGAATACAGAATCACAAGTAAACATAGTAAATTAAAAATTATTTATTCTTACAAAACGAAAAGAATGCGATGAAAAGTAGTTATTTCTGATTTTGTAAAGAAATAATGTAAGTATTGATAGACCTATTGTAGCCTTAATTTAAGCTACTATTTATTTTTTTTCAGATCTCCCGGAGGCAATTTCAACTATTCAAATTTCAACTATTCAATTTCAATTTTATATTTCAACTTTAAGAAATTTCAACTTTAAGAAATTTCAACTTTAAGAAATTTCAACTTTGCAATTTCTATTTCAATTTAAGAATTTCAACTTTAAGAATTTCAATTTCAGAATTTCAACTTTTCAGTTTTTCAATTTCAGTTTTTTCAATTTTCAGTTTTCAAATTTAAATTTTTCAAATTAAGAATTTTGAGGCAATTTTGCAATATTTGTCAATTTAAGGAAAATCTTCCATTTAAGTAAATTTTTTGAAATTGAGAATTTAAAGAGATTTATTGATACTGTTGGCCTAAATAAAAGGTTCTGGTCTGAAGATATTTGATTTAATTTGTTTTAATTTATTTATGTTCCATTGAGTCAATAAAAGAAGAGATTTTTTTTATTTTCGTTTTTATTATTATTTTAAGAAGAAACCAGTTTAATTTGTTGAAGTTATTTATAAAAAAAAAATAAAGAAACTTTTTATCATTGAAGAATTTTTATTTAAATCTCTCATTTAAGTTGTTCAACATATCAAAAATAAATAGTAGCTTAAATTAAGGCTACATTAAGTGCGCCACTCTGCTAGTTGAACAACAGAGAGACGTTTAAAAATAGAAGTGTGTGCTTATAACCAATTATCTCAGACCAGATTTTAAAAGAAAATTTAATATTAAATAAATTGAGAAGATGGCACTCAAGGTAGACTTTCTACTGAAGAAAGAACTTATGTATGAAGCACGTTTAAGAGGAATAGAAGTAGAAGACAGCATACTAGTGGGTGATTTAAGAAAGAAACTTAGAGAGCTTGTCAAGTTAGGTGTTAGGCCTAATATAGGTTACCTGTCCGGCCATGTAGTAGGTGGAGAGGAATATGAGTTCATTAAAGTAAACTTGGAAAATCTGAAAGAAAGAATTGAGGGTGTGGTGGAAAGTAGATGTTTAAGTGATATAATCCGTATTGAAGCTAAGTTAGCTCATTATGAATTAAGATTAAAGGGTCTAAAAGGGTTGTTTGTAAGTAATGAAGCCGCTTTAGCTAAAGTGTCATCCCTCGAGGAAAATTTAAATTCCTTGAAGGAAATGGTAGGGAAAATTAACATTGATTTAGCAGAGAAGGACAACATAGAGCAGGAGATAACTAGAAACGGCGAAATTGAAGACGAGTTTGAACAAAGCTTAGTAAGGGGAATGCAGAAACCGGTTCTAATGAGCCAATCGATAAGCGCACCCTTGAACGGAGTCGCATCTCCAGATATGGCAGATAATTTCAACTGTCAACGAAATGTTACGTTGAATTATTCTCGCCTACCTAATCCACTAGAGCGGTATCTTAATAGATTTGAGGTAACAGATGGGTTAAACGCTAGCTTGTTGATCAAATTCATTAAAAACATGTTAGCTTTGAAAAATGAAACAAAGTTAAAAGATAGTGAGATTTTAGAGATTATCTTGGGATATGCTAACGGTCCTTTGTATAGTAAAATATTAAAGTGTAAAGAAGAGAGGGACACTGTAAGTGAAACTCATCTTATTATTCTAAAACAATTCGTTCCAATGGGGCTGAGAGAAAACTTAAAGAAAACAATGGTAAACCGTCCACAGAAGTCTGGGGAACCATTAGAAGTATATATAAATGAATTGAAAATCTATAGTGAGGTACTTAATACTAGATACACCGAAGAAGAAGTAGTAGACATTGTTAAATTAGGATTAAATCCAGAAACTAGAGCTAAATTAGTATTTGTGGGCAATCCTACCAGCTATGCAGACCTAGATAGCATGTGTATTCAAGTACAAAATGTATGTTACAACGATGTGCAACGTAGAGAGGTAAGAGCATACCTACCACCTAAGCATAGCGCTAGCCGTAATGTAAACAATGTAGAAGATCGAAAAACATGTTTTATATGTAATAAATATGGCCACATAGCGAGGGATTGCTATCAAAATAGGAACACACAGAAGCACACACAGCAGTACAACAAAGTTTTCACACCACCCAATAAACAATACAACCCAGTAAAATACAATAGACCCGGAACAAGTTTTACACAGAAGGAGATTACAACACAGAAGCCAAAAAACTAGATTATGGGAGGGAGTTGGCCAAATTCGGATCTCGTGTCGATCCCCTCCCAGAAATCCAGCAAAATGTAAACAAAAACAAACCCATACACAACAACACAGCAGACGACAAGATGACTCACTCAAGTGTAAACAATAACACTGATAATATGGAACACAGTCTAAACATTTTACCAACTATTGAAGTTATAGTAAACAACAAAGTGAAACAGGAAGCATTAATTGATACTGGAAGTTCAATTAATGTAATTAGTGAAGATTTGTTTAACAAATTAAAAGCATGTTGTCCTAAGTTACAGTTGAATAGGTCAGATATTAAATGTCGTACAGCGAGTCAAAGTGAAATGAAGATACTGGGGCAGTGTAATTTAAAAATAAAAATAAATGAATTTACTTGGAAAATACTTGTCCAAGTAAGTAAACAATTAAGTTATGCTATGATAATTGGGAGTCAATTTATTAAACAAAGTGAGTTGGTAGTAGACTTGAAAAGTAACCAGTGTTATTTTAACTTCAAGCCTAATGTAAAAATCGAATTCATTCACCGTTTAGCTAACATAAGAATTAATGTAAACAATGTTAGTAAACAAGTAAATATTGGCTGTAGTGAAGTCAAGGAAGAAATAGTTGATTTAATAGAAAAATATCCAAATGTTTACACTAATAAAATAGGCAGTGGAATAGATTATGAATATACAATTAAGTTGAATGATACTACTCCTGTCAATATTAGACCATATCCAGTTAATCCTGCTAAGATGAAAATTTTGAAAAATATATTAGATGACTTACTCAAACAAAATATTATTAGGCCTAGTCAATCACCATACAATAGCCCTGCATTCTTAGTACCGAAGGGTGAAGACAAATATAGGCTAGTTATTAATTATTCAGAAGTAAACAAGAAAATAGAGAAAGTAAACACACCGCTGGGTGACTTGCATGATATTCACCATTTCCTAGAAGGAGCAAAATATTTTACAGTCTTAGATTTATGTAGCAGTTTTCACCAAATTAGATTATCGGAAGAAAGTAAAAGAATAACAAGTTTTAGTACACCATTTGAAAGCTTTGAATTCAATCGCATTCCATTTGGTCTTCATTTAGGCTCATCTTTGTTATCCAGTTATTTAAATAGAGTACTGGAGGGACTGAAATTCAAGTGTGTTATTAATTATGTGGACGATTTAATAATTTATTCCAAGACATTAAATGAACATTTACAACATATTAAAGAAGTTACTGAAAGACTCAATAAATGGAACCTCACTGTTAACCCAGAAAAAGTAAAATTTGTATTTAAAGAAATAAAGTTTTTAGGATATCTAATCAGCCATAATCAAGTTACAATAGATCCTGAGCGCACCAGTTCAATTTTAAGTGCCAAACCCCCTACCAATAGCAAAGCTGTAAGTCGATTTATAGGAATGTCCAGTTATTTTGCTAAATTTATTCCAAATTATGCTGAACTTGCAGCTCCTTTAAATGAATTAAGGAAGAAAAATGTTAAATTTGAATGGAATTCCAAGTGTCAGGAAAGTTTTGATAAAATAAAAACAATAATTAGCAATCCACCAGTATTAAAAATACCTAATTATGAGCAAGAGTTTATTCTACACACTGATGCCAGTAACAATGCAGTTGGAGCATGTTTATTACAGTATGAGGGAGCCGATCTTAAGCCAGTAGCTTTTTATTCTAAAAAACTAAATCAAATACTTAATGTAGCCTTAATTTAAGCTACTATTTATTTTTGATATGTTGAACAACTTAAATGAGAGATTTAAATAAAAATTCTTCAATGATAAAAAGTTTCTTTATTTTTTTTTTTATAAATAACTTCAACAAATTAAACTGGTTTCTTCTTAAAATAATAATAAAAACGAAAATAAAAAAAATCTCTTCTTTTATTGACTCAATGGAACATAAATAAATTAAAACAAATTAAATCAAATATCTTCAGACCAGAACCTTTTATTTAGGCCAACAGTATCAATAAATCTCTTTAAATTCTCAATTTCAAAAAATTTACTTAAATGGAAGATTTTCCTTAAATTGACAAATATTGCAAAATTGCCTCAAAATTCTTAATTTGAAAAATTGAAATTTGAAAACTGAAAATTGAAAAACTGAAATTGAAAAACTGAAAAGTTGAAATTGAAATTCTTAAAGTTGAAATTCTTAAATTGAAATAGAAATTGAAAAGTTGAAATTTCTTAAAGTTGAAATTTCTTAAAGTTGAAATTTCTTAAAGTTGAAATATAAAATTGAAATTGAATAGTTGAAATTTGAATAGTTGAAATTGCCTCCGGGAGATCTGAAAAAAAATAAATAACCAGCTTTTAGTGACTTGAAACATTTTCCTTTCTACAAAATTTTTAAACAGAAGACAAAGCACTCCAAGAACTGTCACTAGAAGAGTGACTACAAACAAGAACAAGTTTTTAACCGCGCATGCTTGGTGGATCTTACCCTATCTACTAAAACCCTACTGAAAAACCTAACTAGAGAAAACTTGTAAAAATTACTTACGTAGCTGTCCTGGAGGTTTAACCCAAAACGTGACCACAAACAAAGCGCGACATACGCACACACACTCACTAGCGACAAGGAAAATTGCCGATCCGGAAAACAAGACTCCGAACTGTTCACTGAGATTCCTCTCCACCAGGTCGTTCAAACTCCACTTGTTGGTTAACGGATCGTTTTTGGCGTGGTTAAACATTAATTCAAATCCACTAAATCCAGTACTCTCACATGTGTTGTTGTTTATGGCTAAATTCAATTCACTGATTTCTTTGTCCCATTTATTTTGTTTGTTATGTGCATAGATTTTTAATATGGCTTTCAAATTGCGTAAAAACCTTTCACTTTTGTTACCCTGGGGCTGATAAGGTATAGTCGTTTTATGAATTATTCCTTTTTTAAAGAAAAATTGTCTTAATTCATGAGCTTGAAAGAAATGGTTGTTAAGGTTAGAAAATATTATGTCCTTTTAGAGATGTGATGATGATAGGGTTTCAAAAAAAAAAAAAAAAAAAAAATTTTTTTTTTCTTGTGAAGGGGGAAAATAATGTAACAATTGTTAATTGTCTCATTATAATGATTTTAGAGAATTGTGTTTAGAAAATGTTAAATATTGTAAGAACTGAGAGATTTAGGTGTTTGGTTCTTTTACCAAAAGTTTTCAATATAAATTCTCCAAGTTTTGAGAAAAATTCAGAATCTTCCCCTTTCAAATAAAAAAGTAGTTTTTTCCCATTTAAATTAGCTAAATAACCAGTATATTCACGTTGTTAATTTCCTGTCAATTTCATGCGACATGTTTTCTGAAGTCAACATGTTTGGTGGGCCTTACCTGTTCGGTTGTCCTGGTTTAGAGGGTTCTTATTGGTTGATTTAGCTCCTAGAGTAAGGAGGGGGTATGTCCTTTGGTGGAAGGTTTGCGGGCGTTCGAGCAGTTTTAAGTAATCTTTTGGCGAGTGACCACGTTTGTTCTTCACGGCGATTTTAACCGTTCGGAGTCTTGTTTTCCGGATCGGCAATTTTCCTTGTCGCTAGTGAGTGTGTGTGCGTATGTCGCGCTTTGTTTGTGGTCACGTTTTGGGTTAAACCTCCAGGACAGCTACGTAAGTAATTTTTACAAGTTTTCTCTAGTTAGGTTTTTCAGTAGGGTTTTAGTAGATAGGGTAAGATCCACCAAGCATGCGCGGTTAAAAACTTGTTCTTGTTTGTAGTCACTCTTCTAGTGACAGTTCTTGGAGTGCTTTGTCTTCTGTTTAAAAATTTTGTAGAAAGGAAAATGTTTCAAGTCACTAAAAGCTGGTTATTTAGCTAATTTAAATGGGAAAAAACTACTTTTTTATTTGAAAGGGGAAGATTCTGAATTTTTCTCAAAACTTGGAGAATTTATATTGAAAACTTTTGGTAAAAGAACCAAACACCTAAATCTCTCAGTTCTTACAATATTTAACATTTTCTAAACACAATTCTCTAAAATCATTATAATGAGACAATTAACAATTGTTACACTATAAAATTTTTATAATCATGTTTAATTAAAAAAGAAGTAAAATAATGAAAAATACTAACAAAAATGTATGAAATAATTATAGTTGCTTTAAACTAGGTTATTTTATTTTATTTATTTTTTTTGTATAAAACGTGTTTCTATGAGAAAATATGGGTAAATTTTTAAGTACGTAATAAAATTGTATAACTCATGAAGTGTCTAGAAAGTGCATAGTTACCAATAGTATTTAACAACCAATATTGGTCCAAACAGGTGACGAAGAGGTGTTTTCTGAAAACCAATCAACCACAACTAATACAGCTAAGCTGTGTAAATCCCCCAATCGCTATAAACTTACGTCCCGACCAATAACTTCTGCTCCAATCAGCACCTACCAATTACTTCCGTTTCATTCCAAACATTTCAGTCCCAAGATTTCGACCAAGTTATATTGGATATAGGGAATGTTATTTTGGAAACCCGTAAAACCCGATAATTTATATGACGATTCGATATTCTAAAATGAAACAACTTTGCTTCAATTTAAAACTCAATGGTTATATTCTTAAGATATATTTAATATTCTCATGAATTAGGATTCGATGAATTGAATAGGAACCTACAGATAAATCAAACGACAACACTAAAATAAATTTTATATAAATAGACATCACATTAAAAATATTTTATTTTGATATTAGAAGTACATATACTAACACAATAAATTGCAGTAATTATGCAATTTATATTCTTTTCTTCTTTTTAAAACAGGCAAAAAGTATACATTTGTAAGGGTAAAAGCTCGTCATTTACAAAAAATCGATAAATTATTTTGTATCACATAACAAATAACCAAAGCTTAAATATCGTTACCGTACTTATATATATTTTTTTTCATAAACAAATGTTTTATAGGGGCAAACAAGAATAAATAAAGGGTTTTGTGATTGAATATTTTTAAGCCATAAAAACATTCCTTTTACTTACACATCCTTTTCTAATCTTAGAAATACTCATTAAAAATGTGTAATTTGCGTTAAAACCAGGTAGTCTCCCTGCCATCGCTCTTGTGGAAGTATATACGAATTTGTTTTTATGGTTAGTAATTGCTTGTATTATCATGCATATACAGCATTATGGTGTACATGGTTTTCAGCATAATTATTATGAATGTAATTTTTATCTGATATTTAAAAATAAATTAGCACAGACCAAAATATTTTTTTCTAATTAAAAAACAGATTAAAATTAAAAAAGAAGACAAGATTGGATAAGATTGGAAACATTGGTCGAGGTATCGTGTTGTATTAGTTATCTTAACTTCATTAGACTAAACATTTTTTTAAATAATTTTGGCCATAATTTGTGTTTTACATATAATAGGAAAAAGAAGCTATGGATTATTTGTAGTTTTCAAAACGAAGTATAAACACTATGATAAATTATATCAAATAAGTATTTGTAATTTTAAAATAAATCATCCCATATATACTCTTTGGTAGTATAGGTATGAGGGAGACAAAGGTAGTTGGACATTTGCCATCATTACGTGAAAATTACCAATCACGACGTTTTGATTTGGTAAAACCCAAACCTTTTTCAAGTGCTAAAAACTAAATTAAGTCTACACAAACATGTTATAAAACTTCGTTCTTGAACTAATCTACTTTAATAACTATCTACATTTTAACCTAGATCATAGAATGGGGTACAACAAAATGAACTTATACTGAATATAAAAATGTTAACATGGTTAAATTAATATGATCAATCAGGCGCTGCCCAGGCCACGATATCAACGAAAAAAATATTAAAACACAATTAAATTAATTTTCAAATCAGACTAAAATAAGATTACATCAACTAACAATAAATAAAATAAATTTTATATATTTTATTGAGTTTGCTTCCTCAAATCTCAAACCTAAGGTTTGGCTTGGACGACAAAAAGGTACGTGGTACGTGGACGACACATTTGTCTGCTGGAGTCACGGTGAACCAAATTTAGAAGCATTTTTAAAACACTTGAACAAGGTTTCACCCACCATTAAATTCACCATGGAAAAATAAGTAAACAAAAATTATCATTTTTGGATGAAAATGTAGAAAAAACTAAATATGGCCTTAAAACATCAGTCTACAGAAAACAAACTCACACAGGCAAATAACTCAATTTCAATTCTAACCACCCACAAACTGTTAAAGAAGGTGTAGCCTTCTCTCTCTTTGATAGGGCCCAAACCATATGCTCAGACAAAACTAAATTAGATAATGAACTAAAAAATGTTTCCAAAGATCTAATAAACAATAGCTACCCTCAGTCTCTCATAAAAAAATGAAAACAAATAAGAAAATGCAAACAAACACCCACTGACACAGAAAAGCCTAAAGCATTCATGTACATTTCATATACGCCTAACCTGTCAGAAAAAATCAGACGCATAGCTAGGAAATACAAAATCGGAACATCATTCAACACAAAAAACACATTAAGACAGTCTTTAACTAAAACTAAACCAAAGAATGACGAGCAATCCTCCAAAAATGTAGTATATTGCATTACTTGTGAATGCAATGAAAAATACATAGGGGAACCAAAAAGACGATTGGAAGTTAGGCTAAAAGAACACAAAAATAACATTAAAAAAGGAGACACTACACATTCTAAATTAGCTGAACATGCCTGGAACAATGAACACAGATTTAACTGGGATAACACTAAAATCCTTCACAGGGAACCACATTTTTTAAACGTAATTTCATCGAAGGTGCCTTTATGAAACTAAATAATGAACAAGTAATCAGTCAAAGTAGCATAGAAGTTAGACTCATATGGGTTCCTTTACTTAAAAACACACTCGATAAAAAGTTCAGTACACTCATGACATCATCTAACCAGAATCCTACACACCTGCACCTACAACAATTAAACACCCCATGAGTCTACGTCCCCGTCCCCGTACCTGAGTCACCGCATGCCTTGCGAACTCGGAGCGTACGTCCTTGACCACGTCAGTTTGTGGATGGTTCTTGTGAAGTGTATTGTGTATGTTTGTCTTGTCCCCGTGTTTTATCACCTTGGAGGGAACTTGTATCATCCTTACTTCGTGCCTGGGACGTCTAGACGCCATCATCGTCACTGTGGGTCGTAAGACTTCACCATATTTGTAATATTTGTTTACTGTATTGTTTTATTCCCAATAATTGTTGTCTTTTAATTGTAATAGTTAATTAGATTGGATAGTAAACTCAGTCCTTCCGAGTCACACATTTCATTTTTTGTGCATGTTTAATGTTATTTTAAATTAATATTGTTTTTCAGGTACCATATATTTATTTTATTTATGATTAGTTGATGTAATCTTATTTCAGTCTGATTTGAATATTAATTTAATTGTGTTTTAACATTTTTTTCGTTGATATCGTGACCTGGGCAGCGCCTGATTGGTAATATTAATTTAACCATGTTAACATTTTTATATTTAGTAGAAGCTCATTTTGTTGTACCCCATTCTATGATCTAGGTTAAAATGTAGATAATTATTAATGTAGATTAGTTCAAGAACGTAGTTTTATAACATGTTTGTGTAGATGTAATTTAGTTTTTAGCACTTATAAAAGGTTTGGGTTTTACCAAATCGAAACGTCGTGATTGGTAATTTTCACGTAATGATGGCAAATGTCCAACTAACTTTGTCTCCCTCATCTGATATTCCATCATTAACAAATTAAAAAGAAAAAAAAATAAGTATAGGTAGGTGCTGTAGACAGTTGCATAATAGTTTAGTCAATTAACCACTATTAAATATGAAAATAAAGTTGCCTTAAATTTTGTACACTCAGTTTGAAATTTCATCTGCACCTTGTAACTATTTTAGTGCTCGGCACACAATATTTATTACAACAGGAAAATGTTTCTTAAGAATGTATCTGAGAGTATGCCACACTTAACTGAGTCAGTTACAATCATTTTGGCTGTAAAACATGTTCTGAACATAACTTTACATGGTTTTACAAATCTTGTGAATATTTACTTATAAACGACTTCCACTTTCCCCTAAGTAATATGTCTTAATCTAGCCTGGCATAACTGTCTGTTTTCTCTAAAATTTAAAGGCGATTCTAATGGAAATCAATGTCATCATATTTCTAAATGGTGTGGTTTTAGGAAGTTCTTACCTAAACAGCCTTAGAATCTTAAACCTCAACAAATACATGACGATTTCACTGAATTTTGTCACAACATTGTTACTATATTTGCAAATCATATGTATACATAGTTTGCTGTCATAAATCATCCTTTGTCAAGATATGGGTGAATATGGATTTCGAATGAGTGTGATGAGTGTAGATGAGCGAATGTAGTCATTGTTACAAACTAAGGCCGACTATTCCTTAGAAAGTGTCATTAATTAATAGCCCAATGACAAATGAACAGCCGGTGATTATCAGCTGATCCTTCTCAAAATGTGTTATTGACTCTGACTGGGATCGAACTGAGAACCTTTAGCACATGAAGCTGGGATTTATTGTAATCTCTCAGTATGATAACTATCAATTACAATGAAGACCATATTGAAACTTATGTATGTATGCTTTATAACCATTTATACTATTAAATAATTATAAATGATACGGTAAATAGTAATTATGTAAACGTATACAGATATTAAATATATTCAGTATGATTTTCTCCTTTAATGCTGGTTTGAGCATTTTTATTAGTAATTTTATGATACATGTATCTGGATTTTCTTATACTTTATTACATACAGTAGTTGTGTTAGTCTACTTTCTCATTAAAATAATTGGGATCATTAATTTTTATAGTAAATACATTAAAAAGTATATTTTAATTCTATTGTATTAATATACAAATTATATATGTTCTCTATAATAAAATCTAAACGGCTTAACTTTACAACCAAAACTTACATAACTTAAAAAATATGCTTAGTCTGTTTACAGTTCCTGAGATATTTGGCTCAAAAGCCATATTAAACTCATTAATAAACAACTAGCGTCTGACCGGAGCAGACTCACGTTCACGATGTCGATCAACACATCCGGTGATCTCGCCATTCAATGGACTTCATAGTAGCTTGGTAAATGTATTATGTCTGGCACACAAACCGTATTGACCTCACCAATAAACAACGAGCTTGTGACCGGAAGAGCTTTACTTTCACCATACCAATCACCGCATCCGGCGAGCTCGCCATTCAATGGACTTCATAGTAGCTTGGTAAATGTATTATGTCTGGCACACAAACCGTATTGACCTCACCAATAAACAACGAGCTTGTGACCGGAAGAGCTTTACTTTCACCATACCAATCACCGCATCCGGCGAGCTCGCCATTCAATGGACTTCATAGTAGCTTGGTAAATGTATTATGTCTGGCACACAAACCGTATTGACCTCACCAATAAACAACGAGCTTGTGACCGGAAGAGCTTTACTTTCACCATATCAATCACCGCATCCGGCGAGCTCGCCATTCAATGGACTTCATAGTAGCTTGGTAAATGTATTATGTCTGGCACACAAACCGTATTGACCTCACCAATAAACAACGAGCTTGTGACCGGAAGAGCTTTACTTTCACCATATCAATCAACACATCCGGTGAGCTCGTTCTTCACTTGACTTTATAGTTGCATGATAAATCTATTATATCTGGCTTACAAACCGCATTGACATCATCTTTAAATAAAGTGTCTGACCGGAACAGTCTCACGTTCACCATGCCGATCAACACTTAAAAAAAAAGAAAGAAAAGAAACTAAATATATTACAATACAACATTGGACATCTGGAATCTTTATACATTAATAAAACTTTACTATTTTTTATTCAATAAAAAAATTAAAAACATGTATGATCCTGATACATATTTTGTTACCATTTCAATAATTTTTGCAAATCAAAATGATGTTAATTAATATCTTAACTTTCTAATGTCACGGCTTGGAAATGATAATTTTAATTACTTTTATTTCCACACTTGGAACGTTTCAAATCACCATTACTACCGATTTGTTTATACACTCAGGAAAGGTGGGTTGAGAATGGGGTGGTATTTTTTAGGGAGAAGTACATGAGACCCTGGAGGGCAGTTGGCCACCAACCTGAGAAAACCTGATTTAAGAGACCACAGATATTCTTTGAATAATGTCTCCACTTGACAGAAAACGGCTTTATTAAACATTTCGTTTAAAAGTACTGGGTTGAGATAAAATATAATTTTTATTTACCTACTTTTTTACCTTTCATCTATATTAGTAGTAAGACTCGGTTAATGCAATGACTTTTTTTTGCCCGCTTATATAAATAGCACTAAGTATTGAATTTATATATTTTTCAATTCATAATTTTGGGGTTGGCATGATATATATTTACTAAATTTATTCTATATTTATTTTTATTTCTTGTTATAATGTATTAGACACTTCATAATATTTTAAATGTTCAAGTGTAACTTGTCTGTTCAGAATTCATCTATATATCTGCCATGTACCGCTATGAAAAATGTATAATATTAACTTTTTAGGATTACTATTATTACATTATTTACAGGACTATTATTGTTTAGTTTATATTTTATTTACGTGAACAATTTTGAAGTAGTTTCTGACTGAACACATTCAAGATTCTTTGTGGCTCTTTTATTTTACCTACTCACTACGTTAGTGATATATTTTAAAAAGATATTTGACTAAGTATTTTGGATTACAATAAATTATTAATAATTTTTGTGTATGGGTGGGCGGATGGGTCAATACTACTCTATGTGTATGGGTGGGCGCGTGGGTCAATTCTACTGTATGTGTATGAGTGGGCGGGTGGGTCAACAACCATAAACATCCAAACCATAGAAATTATAAAGCTTCAGGCTCTTAATGAAGGCTACATCATTTCTGCAACGACAGTAAACAAATAATTTTATTGATTATCAAATTTGATTTTTAAATGTCATGTACTCAATGACAAATTAACTATTAGACACTGCTGATCCCAGTTATAAACATATAAATAATAAACATGTAAGCGATAAAGAAGATGGATCAGCAGAATACATAGTTCGTAGTGTGAGTACGGTAGTTTGAGAATTGTTTGCGTGGCATACTGTAACGGTGCCTTCAACAGCACTGATGCAATTTTCTGAATACACAGCTGTACCTGAATCACGTCATGCGCCGTCACATCTTATACAACTCGCAACAGTAAAAACATAACGTCTTATAATTAACAAAATAGAGAGATTATCACACAAAATATTAATAAAAATACACTATATTCATTCTTATGTGTATAGTTTGAATAAAATGCATATTTTCATCTACGTTTATGCATGTTGTTGTATTTATCAACAAGGATATATATGTAAGTAACCTTTTTATATTAAAACAACAGTTATTATGACTTTTTGTAAAGACTGTAAATGAAATTTACGTTATATTAATATTAGCTGAGTATCATGAAAATAAGACAGGTGATATAAAAGTTCGGCTATTTTTAGACTAAGTCTCCTTTACAACAGATTGTCAATGGAGTTCATCAGGACGGGAGGACAAAAAAGAATGCTCTCATACGATAACAATAAAATATGACACTTGTGTCTGTTGAGATAAAGTGGTGAGGACAGACTATTGTGGGTTGTAACAGGTCCTATTGTCCTGTTATACAAATTGTGATGGAACATTTAAAAAGATTATTTTCACTAATTTATTTGTTTGTACTGAAAGCACATGTGTCAATAGCTCTGCAATACATTAATAATTTTTATTCAAAGGAGTCTTAGTCTCTAGAAAACCTAAAACACTAACATTCTATATTCTGGTACATTTTATTTGTCAAAATGTAATGTTTAGGAGATTTTTAAAACATCTATTATTAAAAAAAACATATTTAATGTTTTTAAACGTGTTAAATCTGTATACTCTTGTTATTACTAGATCCTTAACAAAAAACAAAAAAACAGAAATAATTCCTTGAAAAAATTTATTTTTATCTTTTTGATAACTCTTACATAAATTTTAAGAATAAAGTAACTATCCTCAAGAAATCCATAAAAATTGTATTAACATAATTTGAAAAATGTATATTGTATTTTTTCATTTAATAAACCATTATTTTTAACGTGTAAAAAGTCATTAACATTAAATTGTAAAATTACAAACTATATTTTATGTAAAACTTTGTCTATTTGGGGATACAATGTATTTGATTCATATTGAATCAAATGAATTAAAGAATTTTTTTATTATTTTGATATATTTCAGAAACATAGTAAAAATAAATGTTGAAAATGCTTATTTAGTGATTCATTAAATCAATTGAAGTAATAGAATATATCCTTCTAATAAACTATTAGAGAGGTTATTTTAAATTTGAGGAACATACAAACATATATTAGCAGGTTTAAGTTTGAATAAAATGATCACACGTAAGTGCTGTCTGATCTTTAATGAGTGATAATGAAGAAAAACAATGACTTATTAATGAGTATGTGACGAATTTTGTTCCTTGTATGATTATTTTCATCGCATGGTTTACATATAATTGTTAAACATAAAGTGTAGAGTATCTGCTCACTTTTTCAGCATAATTAATTTTTTGCATTAATGCAAGATACTACATCCCTGGATTCATTCTTTTTACTTTAAGTCTTTGACTTTTTTAAATTATAAAATAGGAATGATTTATTAATTAAATAGAGACATGAAAAATAATAAAATACGGTAAATTAATTCTCAAATATAAAATAAAATAATTTGTAAGGCCTGGTTGTAAATTTTTTATTCTAAGAACGCAAAATATTATCACTAATAGTTTCAATAGTTTGTTTTAGTTATAGTTACCAATAATATTAGTAGATCATTTCGTTCAATTTGTTGAATGTGCCCTTTTTAATCCTGTATTGCACAACAAGAAGGTAACACCTAGTGATGAATTGCTTAAAAAGAAGTGTTTCCGATTTTCTATGAGAAATAATACAAATTACCAAATTCAATTCAATAGTACACAAAGGATTTTCATCATTTTTTGTTTTATTTGTTTTTAATCATTTTGGATTGCTACTTTTATACGTAAATGAAAATTGATTCACTGTTGTAGAGTTAGACCGGTTTTAGAGATGTAGTAAAAAATGGTTGGATCATATATTATTTAGCGTAGATCCACTTGAATCGTCCTTGTAATGAAAGAAAATCAGTTGGACAGCCATTTACCGAGTGGCTTAAGGCGTCCGGACTTTGTACCTAAGTTAGAGATAGCACAGGTTCAAATGCTCACATTGACTGTTAGTTTTTGTCAGTAATTTTCACCTTGTACTGTACTACTACTCCCCCTTACTCTGTCTAGTAAGATCCCTGCATAGATCAATAGTCTATGGGGAAAGAGGGTAGGGTAAGGTTAAACAGGAGATAGGTACCTCCTCAATAACATAAGTTTTAGAAATATCTCAAGTATTTAGTTATTCTTTTATCTTGGTTGAACTATTATGAAAACTAAGTGAAGTACATAGCCTAGTGGTATATTTGTTTACTGTAATTTATAACTATGTAAATTACTTTAACATGTATACAAATTTAACAAAATAAATAGTATTACATAAAATATTGTAAATATTAGTTAAACATGAATTGTTAATAATGTATTGTTCAAAAGTGCATTATAATTGTATTAAACAAATTAATCGATAAACATTTAACTATTGAAACATTCACGTATTTCAGTAATTCATTGTCTTCATATTAAGTAAATTCTTTTTCTACAAATTGTTATTTTGAATTTTTCATAAGTTTAAAGTATAAATGAAACATTATAAACATTACATAATTTAATCACATTACCTTTAACTGAAATAAAGTAATCATATTACATACATTCAAATCCTCCAATACAAAATACAAAGAACATCAATGGTTGGACGAACAGGAAAGCTGAGGACAATGTGTTTATATTTGCATATTAAAGGGATTTTGAATATTAAGAGAGTTACGAAGGAGGTAACGTTTTTTCTGGGTATTTTGTATTTGAAATATCATGTCAAAAGTAACTTGTTACAATACAGACAACAGCATGTTTCTCTTAGGGTTAGTTTTATTTCATTTTCGTAGGTTGTTTATACATGAAAATAATTTCACTTTTGTTAAAGACGTAAATACAAATCTATTTACAAAATCGTGTCGATACCTTAGACAACCGAAGTATTGAACAGCAATTTTCAAAAGTGTAGGGTTAAAATTTGTTACGTACTATGAACTGTACAGATATGATGGCCTAATAGTATGGTTGACCTTGAGAAAAGGGTAATAGCAGCGGGGTAGCAGGTGGTTACTCGTAAAAAATATTAACTATTAGTAAAGTGATTGAAAAGTACTGTAGTATTAAATAGTTATCAGTGTAAGAGAAATTTACCAGCAACTGATCATTTATTAAAACTACTATTTGTAAATAATATTTATCTTTCTCATTATTTTTAACAAATTATTAACGTGTCTGAATCACGTGCTAAATTAATATTATTGATTTTGAAATAATTCCTAACTAACAAAAGCTGCATTTTATTTTGTTAAATTAAATAAACATTTTTTTAATTAGAATAATACATGTTGGTACATATACAGTACAAGTAAACGTCACACAACACAAATTTATTACAATATAAGCACAAAATGCACAATTAATTCTTTTGTGAATCCCTCTGGTCTGAGGAAGGTGAGCATGTTTCACCGAAATCGATCATCATAATATTTGTGCATTTTGTACTTGTATTGTAATATATTTGTGCATTTTGTGCTTATATTGTAATACATTTGTGTTGTGTGACGTTTACTTGTACTGTTTAAAATAAACAAATCAACAAAAATACACTTAATTTTTTATAGGCACAGACCACATTTCGAATAAACATTATTGTTTGTTTTCTAACAGTTAGATTTAAATAGTATTAGTTTAATATGTATCTGATTTATTAAAATAACATCAACTAAATAAAGAAATAACATATTATAAATATAAAATAACATATATGGTTTTAACATTCATAGAAATATACTGGAAGTATAATGACTTGGTAACGCCTGAATGATTACAACAAAATATAATTTAATAATAAATAACACTTAATTATTTATTTAGGGATGAGTAGAATATATATAACTCTTTGCACGAACAAATGAAATACTGGTGCGTCTTAAGAACTCTAGCGTACTCCGTAGCACGAGCATGGTTAGGCTAAGCTACTCTGTAATTAAGGTTCTTAATCCAGACAAATATTAATGTGAAGAAGTGCCTCCTGGAGGAGGAAGGGGGGAGTGGCATGAGGGGGCTGTGTGAAGAAACGCAACAGACTATCACCAACCGCTTCTACTCTTTTGCTAATTTACGGCAGACCCCCCTCCACCCCGCTGTCGTCTGTAATACAGATACATCACTTCTCTGACACCACGCCATCCTACATTGAAAATATAATAATTTTTCATCTATTTTATAAAGAATCGATTACATTACTCTGTCATCTATAAATAAATAATCAAACGTTTTTTGAATGGTTGATAATAGTTTAATCTAAGATAATTAACTAATGACTAGTACAGTGAGCAGAGTTCCTAGCTACTGGCGCATGCGCAATGTGTTCCTGTGCTACTGCGCATCCAACCAGCCGCTTCTTCACAGCTCATGAAAATATAAGCGTAACTTATATTACAGATTAAGTGTTATTTGTCATAGTTGTTTAAAGTTTCATTGAGTATGGTATACCCTCATTAATATAGGTAAATATGTTTTATAGGTTTTCTTTCAGCCCGTTTTTTAGTCCTCAATAATCTCAATGAAACAATGCTTGTTACTCGTTCATTACCACTGTTATTCAATACGAATAAAATAAACTGAAACATCGAAATTACGCATACACACATGAAAAAATAATCTTGAAAAATTTATAATCAAATAATCAGAAGTAGCAAAATTGAACGAAATGAAAATATGAAGAATTAATTGTATAGCAAAAATACAGAAGATATGGAAATGGACGTGCAGAAGGAGCGTTACTTATAAAAAAGTACTTAAATATATAATTTAAAAAAAACATGACATAAACACTGAACGTATAAGCATGTACATCCACAACTCATGGACAAATGTATATAAAAAAATATAATAATTATTGTATGAACGTAGTTCGAAAGCAAACAACGTGAAATTTCAACGTTGAATACATTATTGATTGACTATTGGTACTAACAATTGGTATTTGGGAATGTAAATGAAACTGAATCAATATGTGTTTTACCTAAAAAGAACGTTAATTACTACCAACTAAAGAAATATCACAATGATGCAACAATGTAAAACTCTTTTAACTACTAATCTATATTAAAAAAAACTATAATATCAGCTGTTATCAAGTGTTTATTTCTTGTGGTAGTATTGTATATGTAACAGTGTAAAAATGTTACATTTTATCTACCGTACGTTGAAGTGAGTTCACAACAATACAAAATAACTATCATCTAATGAATATTATATGATTATTAATAATGATGTTAATCACATTTTTGGTTTATATAAATAATATATCATAATTCTTCCGTTACAAAAAAAACAACAATGGAATGATAAAAGGTTATATTAGTTACCATAATAGTTAAAGTTAAAGCACATCAAACACATTACCTCACTAATAAATTTAAAAAATATATTTTGGAAATGTTCAAAGAACAATTTTGCAATTATTTAACTCACCATCTAATAAAAGGCATTTCACACTTCTCCATTTGTAAAATATATATTAAAATCACCAGCAACTGATAATTTGTAAAATCTAATATTTGTAAATAATATTTGTCTTTCTTATTATTTATAACAAATTATTACCGTGTCAGAGTCACCTGCTAAATTATTTAACATTAATTTTTAATTATTCCCTAATAAACAAAAACTGCATTTTATTTAGTTTTTCTCCGTAACAAATTAGTCATTAAAAACTTTAACTGAAGACACGAAACCAAATTATGTTGTTCGAAGAGTATAACTAACTCCATAGCACAAAACTGAACATTACAGAAGACTTCGAGGCTTAGTTTTGAAACTAAGTATATCAAAGTATATATATCAAAGTACTCTATCAAATAAATTAATCAATCCTAATAATAAAAACGATTAAACATATACATACAAATTTATGGATATTTACTTTGTATATTCTAATTTGAATAATGTATAAGCCCTTATCTCTACATTTGCAAACATAGCTTCCTCTACATATTGAAAGTTATAAAACACTAAACAATCTGCATTGTTCTGAATATGCATTGGTACATCCTATTTAGCCTGTCATTCCTTTATTTAAAATTTTTGTAGGAGTTATTTTAAATTCAATCGTCTATGTCATACATAATTGAAATTAAAAAAGTAAAGCATCTATTACCTAATAAAATGGAAACTTTTTTAAATATAAACATTCTGCTTTAAAACTATTGCATGAAGTTTAAGTACATAGACTTATTCTTTATATAATTGACATTCACATAGTTACACTGTTATTTTTCAAAATTTGTAAATCAGTAGAACATTTATATTTCCCTTTCAAATACAATTAATTGTTGTCCATTAATTAAGTTATTTTCATAAATAAATGGTTTCATGAATAATTTAAAAGGAAATACTGTTAAATGTTACGTTTGCCAGTACAAATGATGCTGTAAAATCACTTCTTCCATTTACATTGTTGAAAGAAGTTTGTTTAGTAAACATGATTAAATCCTGCATTTTAATGGATGCTTTAGTGAATGAGTAAATTTCATTATTTATGTTTATGTATACATTGTTTGATTTCATCACTTCCAATCATATTTATTATAATGCATCATTTTATTATTCTTAGCTAAGGGATACCCCTACACGCTTCGTGTCCCAAACCACCCTTCGGCCTTGGCATGCGACTTTTGAATAAAAAAATGTTAGTGGATAAAATTAACGAAATAAAATGTAAATTTATTTACAGTGGCTCATTCATTGACTTGAGCTGTAACCTGTTTGTAGTCTAAATTATGAACACCAATGGAAACAATACATAACTTGCCAAACTCTCATGACGATCGGAAGAATGGTATAGCAATGTATTACGGACGCACACTAATACATAATAAAGTTAAATAACTAGTAAATTTAACTGAGAGAAATATTTAAACCCCTTTTTGACATCTAATATAACAAGTTAATAGATTCGCACGGTGGTTGTAAACCACCCATACACGTACAGTGGTATTGACCCACCCACCCACCCATACACGTACAGTACCATACCACCGTATGTGTATGGGTGGGTGGGTTAATACCACCGTACGTGCATGGGTAAGTGGGTGGGCTAAAACCACCGTACGTGTATGGATATGTGGGTGGGCTAATACTACTGTACGTGTATGGGTGGGTGGGAGGGCTAATACCACTGTACGTCAATGGGTGGGTGCGTGGGGTAATACCACTGTACGCGTAAGGGTGGGTGGGTGGGCTAATACCACCCACACACGTACGGGTAAATGATCAATAATAAAAAAAATGGTACCCGTGTGGTCCGTATGTTGGTGGACGGGTGGGTCAATTACACTGTATGTGTGTGTGTTCAAATACGTACATAATACCTATGTACGTGTAGGTGCGGGGGGGTTGGGTCCAGTACCAATGTACGTGTAGAGGTAGGCGGGTGGGTCAGTACCACTGTACGTGTAGGGGTGGGTGGGTGAGTCAGTACCAATGTATGTGTAGGGGCGGGCGGGTGGGTCAGTACCACTGTACGTGTAGGGGCGGGCGGGCTGGTCCAGTACCAATGTACGTGTAGGGGTGGGTCAGTACCACTATACGTGTAGGGGCGGGTGGGTAAACGCAACATATAAAGACATGCTAGCTTTTTTATATAATTGTACACAAAACAAAAGTCCCACTGCATAAAAAAACAAAACGTACTCTCTCTCACATTTAGAAACATATATCCTCAATATTAAAAACATAATTATTTACATTCTAACAGCCGTTAAAATTTCGTAAACATCATTATTTACACTTAAACAGTTATTTCTTTTTGATTAATTTAAACGTTTCTCCATGCTACTCTTATGCCCAAAAAGCGTACTTTGAGGGCTTCCCGTGGCCTTCAGGGTAAAAATAATGAATAATAAAGACCTTATTGTACAACTATGAATAAAGGCAAATAAACTACTCGAACGAAAAAATAAAAAACACGGTCTCACTATAGGTACATAAGGATGCTATAATGACGTATCTTTATACAGATGAAGGCTGAAGGGTTGTGTTAGAAAGTTAATTATTTTACTCCTTTAAGCAAATAAATACTCAAATGGTACTAGAGAATAATAGAGATAGTGAAATTAATATTTCAAATTAATACTGATTTTAATTTTATTATTAAATTAATACCAATTTTATTATGCTTTTAATTTAATTAGTACTATTTATTCAGTAAGAAAGGTTTCGAACTGTGGAGGCCAAGATCCAAGGTTCGAATCCTTACTGAGCCAACGGTTAGATTTCACTCTTTCAGTAAAGTTCACGCACAGGCCCATGTGAACTAGTATAAAATTTGTGGGTATACCTTTATGGAGTTCATTATATTGTTAAAATGGTATGGCAGAAAACACCTCAAAAGATCAGTAGTAACCAGATATATTTATTTAACTATTCAAACGCGGAGTATTATTATGCTGTAATTGACCTTGTTTGATGAAATTAGTGTAAAATTGGTAATTATCAAACTCTGATGACTAAGATATTGAGGCTGGACTGCGAAAAAAGATTATATTCTCTGTTCATTGTAAGAAGATGTAAAAAGTACCATCTTTAAATTATCAACAATCTTGAAATAAAAGGATCTTAAATCTATTTTAAAAGACATGCAGAGAACATCAGCTAAAGTGATTACCAGAACTAACATATTGCAGCAACTTACTGGATCACCTTGGGAAGCCAACGAACAAGGTCTGCATCTGCAACTTTGTCTCTTGGTTTTAACCACTGCGAAATATTGTGCTCCCGTGTGGCTTAACGGTACTCATTTACGAGAGATGGATATACAACTAAATAGGGTGGTTACGGCTATCAGCGGCTCCCTCATTCCAACCCTCTACCATGGCTTCCATTGCTGTGCAACAAAGCTCCTCCGGACGCTAAGAGGCGATTCTTAGGGAGTTAAAAAAGTTCCTATTTTCTCTAAATCTCCCCATCTGGCAAGATACCCCACAACGTGCAGGGTGACTTAACTATAGAAAAACACCTCTTTGACTAACTTCTCAGTTAATCTCAAACGAATTTTCACCAAAAACCAACTGGGTGTTAACTTGGGATATGTTTGACGGTCAAAACACGTTTCTAGTATCAGACACTATGACCGTCAAAGGTAGAATGCACCTTCCTCGTAAGGAATAAACTGTGTTGAGTCGCTTGCTCACGGGTATGGGAAGATGCAACTACTGGAAAAATAAGTTGGAATTTTTAATGATGTGATTACGTAGTCAAAGTGTAAACTATGGATAGTTAAAGCACATTGCGATTTTTTTCAGGATAATTAGTTGATCTTCATTCAATTGGAGAAGCAGGTTTTGAATGTTTATGAAACCTGAATGGATTCATCTGACGAGGAATCAATACTTAAACACTAAAAGACAAATACATTGTACTGACAGTTTTTTCGTCATTGATTATTGGTCTGTAAATATTTTTAATTAAACTAGTAGCTGGCTTTGAAAGTCATACGATAAATATTTAAAGAATAATTCGTTTGAGAGATGGAATATTGACAGCAAAATAATGTTGATACTTAACAATCAAAGACCAACTTCCCGAAGCCATCTGTCAAACCTACACAAATGGAGATAAAACACCTTCCTAACGATAAGCAGTCTTAACTCTGTCACTTTCCATGAAACATCCATTTCATCAGACTCAGTAAATGACAGTATCATGTTAATCTTCAATAATATTCCGTACTAAATTATGTTACTATAATAAACTGTATTTATTGAACATATTGTCGATAGTGGTTACTAATAAGTTCAATAATATTCCATACTAAATTATCTTACTATAGTAAACTGTATTTAGTCAACATATTGTCGATAGTGGTTACTAATAAGTTCAATAATATTACATACTAAATTATCTTACTATAGTAAACTGTATTTATTGAACATATTGTCGATAGTGGTTACTAATAGGTTCAATAATACTCCATACTAAATTATCTTACTATAGTAAACTGTATTTAGTGAACATATTGTCGATAGTGGTTACTAATAAGTTCAATAATATTCCATACTAAATTTTGTTACTATAATAAACTGTATTTAGTGAACATATTGTCGATAGTGGTTACTAATAAGTTCAACAATATTACATACTAAATTATTTTACTATAATAAACTGTATTTATTGAACATATTGTCAATAGTGGTTACTAATAAGTTCAATAATATTACATACTAAATTATCTTACTATAGTAAACTGTATTTATTGAACATATTGTCGATAGTGGTTACTAATAAGTTCAATAATATTACATACTAAATTATCTTACTATAATAAACTGTATTTATTGAACATATTGTCGATAGTGGTTACTAATAAGTTCAATAATATTACATACTAAATTATCTTACTATAGTAAACTGTATTTAGTGAACATATTGTCGATAGTGGTTACTAATAAGTTCAATAATATTCCATACTAAATTATATTACTATAGTAAACTGTATTTAGTGAACATATTGTCGATAGTGGTTACTAATAAGTTCAATAATATTCCATACTAAATTATCTTACTATAGTAAACTGTATTTATTGAACATATTGTCGATAGTGGTTACTAATAAGTTTAATAATATTCCATACTAAATTATCTTACTATAGTAAACTGTATTTAGTGAACATATTGTCGATAGTGGTTACTAATAAGTTCAATAATATTACATACTAAATTATCTTACTATAGTAAACTGTATTTATTGAACATATTGTCGATAGTGGTTACTAATAAGTTCAATAATATTACATAGTAAATTATCTTACTATTATAAACTGTATTTATTGAACATATTGTCGATAGTGGTTACTAATAAGTTCAATAATATTACATACTAAATTATCTTACTATAATAAACTGTATTTATTGAACATATTGTCGATAGTGGTTACTAATAAGTTCAATAATATTACATACTATATTATCTTACAATAATAAACTGTATTTATTGAACATATTGTCGATAGTGGTTACTAATAAGTTCAATAATATTCCATACTAAATTATGTTACTATAATAAACTGTGTTTATTGAACATATTGTCGATAGTGGTTATTAATAAGTTCAATAATATTCCATACTAAATTATCTTACTATAGTAAACTGTATTTAGTGAACATATTGTCGATAGTGGTTAACTAATAAGTTCAATAATATTCCATACTAAATTATCTTACTATAGTAAACTGTATTTATTGAACATATTGTCGATAGTGGTTACTAATAAGTTCAATAATACTCCATACTAAATTATCTTACTATAGTAAACTGTATTTAGTGAACATATTGTCGATAGTGGTTACTAATAAGTTCAATAATACTCCATACTAAATTATCTTACTATAGTAAACTGTATTTAGTGAACATATTGTCGATAGTGGTTACTAATAGGTTCAATAATATTACATACTAAATTATCTTACTATAGTAAACTGTATTTATTGAACATATTGTCGATAGTGGTTACTAATAGGTTCAATAATACTCCATACTAAATTATCTTACTATAGTAAACTGTATTTAGTGAACATATTGTCGATAGTGGTTACTAATAGGTTCAATAATACTCCATACTAAATTATCTTACTATAGTAAACTGTATTTATTGAACATATTGTCGATAGTGGTTACTAATAGGTTCAATAATACTCCATACTAAATTATCTTACTATAGTAAACTGTATTTAGTGAACATATTGTCGATAGTGGTTACTAATAGGTTCAATAATACTCCATACTAAATTATCTTACTATAATAAACTGTATTTATTGAACATATTGTCGATAGTGGTTACTAATAAGTTCAATAATATTACATACTAAATTATCTTACTATAATAAACTGTATTTATTGAACATATTGTCGATAGTGGTTACTAATAAGTTCAATAATATTACATACTATATTATCTTACTATAATAAACTGTATTTATTGAACATATTGTCGATAGTGGTTACTAATAAGTTCAATAATATTACATAATAAATTATCTTACTATAGTAAACTGTATTTAGTGATCATATTGTCGATAGTGGTTACTAATAAGTTCAATAATATTCCATACTAAATTATGTTACTATAGTAAACTGTATTTATTGAACATATTGTCGATAGTGGTTACTAATAAGTTCAATAATATTCCATACTAAATTATGTTACTATAGTAAACTGTATTTATTGAACATATTGTCGATAGTGGTTACTAATAAGTTCAATAATATTCCATACTAAATTATCTTACTATAGTAAACTGTATTTAGTGAACATATTGTCGATAGTGGTTACTAATAAGTTCAATAATATTACATACTAAATTATCTTACTATAGTAAACTGTATTTATTGAACATATTGTCGATAGTGGTTACTAATAAGTTCAATAATATTACATAGTAAATTATCTTACTATAATAAACTGTATTTATTGAACATATTGTCGATAGTGGTTACTAATAAGTTCAATAATATTACATACTAAATTATCTTACTATAATAAACTGTATTTATTGAACATATTGTCGATAGTGGTTACTAATAAGTTCAATAATATTACATACTAAATTATGTTACTATAGTAAACTGTATTTATTGAACATATTGTCGATAGTGGTTACTAATAAGTTCAATAATACTATATACTAAATTATCTTACTATAATAAACTGTATTTAGTGAACATATTGTCGATAGTGGTTACTAATAAGTTAAATAATACTCCATACTAAATTATATTACTATAATAAACTGTATTTAGTGAACATATTGTCGATAGTGGTTACTAATAAGTTCAATAATACTCCATACTAAATTATCTTACTATAGTAAACTGTATTTAGTGAACATATTGTCGATAGTGGTTACTAATAAGTTCAATAATATTCCATACTAAATTATGTTACTATAATAAACTGTATTTATTGAACATATTGTCGATAGTGGTTACTAATAAGTTCAATAATACTCCATACTAAATTATCTTACTATAGTAAACTGTATTTAGTGAACATATTGTCGATAGTGGTTACTAATAGGTTCAATAATACTCCATACTAAATTATGTTACTATAATAAACTGTGTTTATTGAACATATTGTCGATAGTGGTTACTAATAAGTTCAATAATATTCCATACTAAATTATCTTACTATAATAAACTGTATTTATTGAACATATTGTCGATAGTGGTTACTAATAAGTTCAATAATACTCCATACTAAATTATCTTACTATAGTAAACTGTATTTATTGAACATATTGTCGATAGTGGTTACTAATAAGTTCAATAATATTACATACTAAATTGTCTTACTATAATAAACTGTATTTATTAAACATATTGTCGATAGTGGTTATTAATATATATTATTAGACTAGTCAAGTCAATTCTTGTTTCTTAAGACACTACCTTTTCTAATGGTAGAGGATTACTGTTGCCAACGGAAACATAAATGTTTTCACCTTTGTAATCTACGTCTATCATCAAGAGAAAAGGTAAGCTAAAACTAGATGCAAAGAAAGAAAAATATAATGTATATAAGTACAGTGGTATAATAATAACGATCAAAATCATGGAATATATCTAATAGCAAACCATACTATTTTAGGGAAAAAATTAAAAACGAAATGTATAAATCTTTATTGACTAAACTGTTCATAACAAAACTTAACAGTTTGTTGAACGAAATGCCTGTTTTAGATATATTTCATGTTTTAAATTTGTATCCGTACCATTTTAAGTACAATGGTTAAGCTTTTCCTAAAACTGGCTCAATCAAGATCGTTTAAAATCATAAACTAAACTACTTTGTACGATTTGAGAATGCTTTTATACTAAAAATACGTTGACTGACAGCATATGAATACTATATTCGTTTTGCTGAAAGAAATGGTGATATTAATTTCATCATAATTCCAATGGAATCAGAGGGATTCTTGCACAAAAACATTTCTTTTCTCTTACAGACAAATTGATACAAAATGTACCTGTGGGAATTAATTTCTCTATGTTTGTATTTTTACCAAGTATAACTAGTAGTTCATGCAATTATTATAGTTATTCATATGTTTTATGGTGGCTTTTCCACTCGATACTTGTTTTCCTAGTGTGTCTTTCATAGTAGAATCTGTTAAATATTTTACTATAGTAATAAAATGGTTCATCCCCTACCAGAATCAGTCAGTGAAACTAAGGAGAGATTTTATTCTCCTAGTGAAACTCAATCTAGTAGCATAGTACTACCCAGACTACGTAGCAGCTTGGATAAACCACTGAAACCTAAGAAGGTTATGGCCTAGCCACTGATCTTTGTCCTATGTCAGTTGGATATATATTCCCATGACCCTTGGTAAGTCGGTCTACCTACTTAGTTTCAGTCTTCCAAGTGGCCTTCTTCCATTTACTCCTCTCATTAACACTGATTTATCAGCGAATCTACATTCCTTCTCCAACCAGTCATTCTGCTTTAAAATAATACGACTTCATCTACATAATTAGGAAGGTAAATCATTTATTTTTTTATAACTCTTCACATTTCATTATCTTTAACATGTCTGTATATTTTCCTCGGCATTTTTTCTCAGAAGGGATTATATTTACTCCCATTCATTGGTCAAAACTATGGTTTTAGAGCCATACAAAGGTATTGGAAGAACAATATAATGGTATGTTATAGTTTTTGTTTTCTTTAACAGACTTTTTCAATAAAAAGAACTAGAACCTAGAGGATCTTTGAAGCTATGTTTATATAACTAAAATTAATAGAGTACAAAATTGATTCTTGCTAGTTTTTCTCTTTATTCCTTTCCTATAGGTGCTGGAATATCCCTAACACATCCATAGCTCCAGGAAAACTGCTGTCATATATCATGTCATTCATGTACAATGCAACTCCGTAAAATAATGGATCTGACAATAATTGAGTGATGGGCAAACATAAAAGAACAAGTAGTAAACACTTCAACTCCTATGGACATAATTTTAATTATTTAAAATACTTTATATTGAAAAAAAAAATTTTCAGCACTGAGGCTCTAGACATTGAAAAAAATAGTATGCTTATAAATGAAAAATATTGGAACTTTTTCCGCAAATTCACTACCACTACTTTTTCTGTTACTTCACTACTACTAATTTTTTAACGTAATTACTGTCGGGTTAAGTTAGGTCAGGTGGCTACTAAAGTTGATCACAAACTGGTAAATTGACTCACTGCCAAATGCGCTCTCCGTGTGTAAGTTCTTAGAAAGTGATAAGATAAGGCCAGCGATATTGAATTGCTAGCGGATAAGGAATACCATAGTGGAGGTAAAAGTTATTGGGGAACAGGAAACAAAAAAATGTAGTGGTAGTGAATTAACGGAAAAGATCCAAATAGCGTGCTTATTCCAGAGTGTGAGGTACTGTTTTGTGAAAGTAATTTGTTGGCATTAGATTGTTCAAAACGCTACAAGTTTTTGAAGATACAAACACAACGTGTTGACAGTTATAAAACTGTCGTCTTCAAGTGTAAATATGACAGGAAGGTAGGGAACTATCTTATCCCACATTTAAATATATCTTTTTCTTTTTTCTAATCATAATTATTATGAGAAAACACTATTAAAAACTACATGCTTATAGACTACGGTTGATGCTATAGAAATGAATTATTCTTCTTGTAACCGATCACATTCACACAATTATGGTGAAGTATATAAGTACATTGAACAAAATATGAAAACTTTGTCAGTAAAAAATACAGACAACAGTTTATAAAATAACTAAAATATTTTCAACTATTCACAGGGCGACTTATTTTACCAACTCCAACGGGTAAGGTAGACCAGAAACCACAAACCACCACTAACAGGCTTAAATCCCCCGAGCGTCAAATATGAACTGAATTCCTATTAAATATTGTGTTGATACTGTACTATGAAAAGGAAATCTATATGCAATGATTATCATAATTTAAACCAATATGTAGGCTCCATCATTATTTTTATCAATAAATAGGAGGAACAAGAATAAGTCCATGTTTTTTCACCTCAAATTGGGCTAAGCCCTTTCGTGCCTCTCAAATATATTCAGTAAAAGTAGTATACATGTGACAAAGGAGTGACCATTCACTGTGACGTAGACGAGGAATGGACCTCCCACCCACCAATAAACAAACGGTGGTAATGGAAGTGGTGTATGAGTGTGTGGTGCGCTTTTAATACTTTTATCGGTAAAAATAATGATTTATTAGTCTGAATTCATTTTTTATTTCTATTCAAAAATATCTGATTGCGTGTTAAAGATATTGTTAAGAAATGTTAATTTTCTTAATGTAACTAAATTTATTCTACTTGTACATTTATTGTATTGGTCGTTCATGCTTAATTATAGCATATTCGTAAATTAACATAACGTTTCGACAGATTTGAAATCCTGTCATCTTTAGGTGCTACTTAATAACTTATTCATCGTTGAAAATAAATTTGTATGGCCATTGTTCACTGATAACACGTAATTTTGCTCTTTGTAGTGCATACTTTTTTCTTATTTGTGTGTACATGTGGTTGTTTTTAAGAAGACAAGATTTTTGTTAATGTATCATTATCGATAAGCATGTTATTTTTCAAGGGTTTTCCACATTTGTATCGGTTATTTTAGTATTACAACAAATATTTTATTTTTAAATAATGTAGTAAGAAGTACCTGAAGACGGAAGGAGTTTCATACTAGTAAAAAAGTAATTTTAAGTCTTAAAAAAACTTAAAGCGTTGTAAATATCCAACAAATTTACCAATTTCAACAATCAACCGCCAACAAATAACTGTTAAATGGTACATAAACATTTATTAGAATATAGGAAAAATTATATTGAATGTAGTTGTAATTTTATAAATAAATACAATGAAAATCATTCAAAATGGTTATTAATAAATAGTAAATGAATACAACCCTTTAATCACCTAAAATTTCTATAGCCTAGGCTTGCTTTGTGGGCTATTATAGTTACATAACTTCACCATACATTTATGGTTCTAGGGTAATTAAGAGAGATATAAAACTAGGATTAAACTAGCCTATAACATTTACTATTTTAAAATCAATTTATATAGTGATTAAACACATCAATGAACTCAGGTGGATAAGTGGCGTCACATAAACTCATAAATAACCATGTAAATGGATTTATGATGCATAAATTATCTCCGGGAGATAAAAGCTCTGCTACATGGGAGATCATCTCTCGCCTCGTTATTTCCGGAGGATTTATTGGTCGCTCTGCCAATAAACTGGACGTTGACGACTACTGCCAAAACCCTCTAAACGTCTATAAAGTTAATAGAGACATTTTGATGGACACAATAGTGGCCAATAATAATTAACCTCTCTATAAACTGTATAAGGGTACATCTATGATATTTATATATTTTTAACGATGTTAAAACTATAGATACGTATCTTCAAAATCTGTTATTCTCTTTATTCCTAATACACCATCAGATAAAAAAACGGGATTCACTACCCCAAAAACTGAAACTGGCCGAGTTTCCCGGCGTAGTTAGAGATAGAGCTTCCCCACAAAGCCGCAGGCCAAGTTCCACAAAGGGGCTAAGGGCAGAGTACACTGGTGAGGGCGTAGGCCGACCACGAGCGTAGCGAGTAACGGGGATGGCTTACGAAGCGTGCAGGGGTCTCCCCTAGTTCCAAAATTATAATTTACCACTCATGGCAATAAATTTATATAAACTTCACAAAAAAACCAATACTTAATAATTTTAAAAATTACTTCCAATCGTATTTGAAAGGATTTAAAATTACTCGTATTTCAACAATCTTAGTACAATTTAATACTGTTTTTGTACTAGGTTGCTTAATAAAACGCATAAATAAACATTTTAAACAACAAAAAATGAACTAATACAGTGATGAACATATTTATACTATCAGAAACTAAAAACAACATATCCTAAAATTATTTTCCTCACATAAGATTATTTTAATACATTTGTATATTAATCTAGAATATATAAAATTGAAATATCCTTACCTATCATTAAAACTTAATTAAAAATGGACACTTGAATATTTAGAAGGTACATTTAAAGTTGTACTCTACTCAACTTTTTTTTTAGTTACAGATTGTTCTTTTATTTATTTAACAACAGTAACACTAAGTATTGTAAAGTTTTTAGGGGGAAATCGTCCAAACTCATGGAACTACGTTTATATGGACTTACCGAGATTTGAACCTGCGACCTCCTGCATTGAAACCAGGAGTGCTGAATTGGAATCTAGGACATATATTCTGTTGAAATCTGTGTATGCTTTCACAAATGTTTGGGTAAAATCCTGGCATGAATGATAAAAAGAACCGTCTATAAGTTACGTTGTGAAATATTCCTATGTATAATTTCTTTTATTCTTGGTAATAAAGTAAAAAAAAACATAAATTTGAGTCTTGCCAATTTTTATTTTTGTTAATTTTTTTTATTTGTTATCATGAAGACAAGAAAAAAGTTATTTTTATTTTCAAAGAATCCATAATTAAATAAATGTTTTATAAAAAACTGTAATAATTATGTTGGTTTTATATTTGGGAAAATAAATATTATTTTTATTAAATTGAACAAATCTTAGCTATATTTGGGAAATTGTTTCCAGACAGAATTATTTTCAAATTATGCCTTCTTGGTCAAATTAGAATTTTAATCAAAAATTATGCCTTAAGAGTGTACAAAATAATCTAAAAACATATTACAATGATAGGTTTTGTCGATAATGTACATTATAAAATAGAAATAAATCAAACAATGTAGTTATTGTGTACTTTTCCCTTGTGAACACAAATATAGAGACTGCTGTACAACTATCGGAAAAGCACTCTTCATGATTAGTGAATGAGAAAATGTCACAACTTGTATTTCCCCATCCTCCCCCATCGAAGTGTTTGTGATATTTCGTACATATCATATTACTGTAATTTAAATGGAGATGTTCTGTTATATAACTATTTCACTGTCAACGTTCGTCAACAGTATATGAAATGAAAATGGATTTATTAACAAAGTGTAACAAGGTGAGGTTAGGACTATTAAGTCATCTATTTCACATAACCAAAAGGGACAACTACAAAATCCATGTCATAACGTAATAAAATGAATCAACTAACTTCACTTACCACATTTACCAGTAAAATAATATTAATACATTTTCTATTTATCCTAATATAATAAAATAATTCATCAACATTCATACATTGCCATCGAGCTTTATACATTGCCATCAACATTCATGCTTTACAATCAATATTCATACATTGCATCAATATTCATACATTGCCATTAACATTCGTACATTGCCATCAACGTTCATACATTGCCATCAACATTCATAAATTGCCATCATTATTCATAAATTGCCATCAACATTCCTACATTGCCATCAACATTCATACATTGCCATCAACATTCGTACATTGCCATCAACATTCGTACATTGCCATCAACATTCTTTCATTTCCATCAACATTCGTACATTGCCATCAACATTCGTACATTGCCATCAACATTCATACATAGCCATCAACATTCATACATTACCATCAATATTCATACATTGCCACCAACATTCATAAATTGCCATTAACATTCATGGATTGCCATCAACATTCGTACAATGCCATCAACATTCATATATTGCCATCAACATTCGTACATTGCCATCAACATTCATACATTGCCATCAAAATTCCTACATTGCCATAAACATTCATACATTACCATCAATATTCATACATTGCCACCAACATTCATGCATTGCCATCAACATTCGTACATTGCCATTAATATTCATACATTGCCATCAACATTCATAAATTGCCATCATTATTCATAAATTGCCATCAACATTCCTACATTGCCATCAACATTCATACATTGCCATCAACATTCGTACATTGCCATCAACATTCGTACATTGCCATCAACATTCTTTCATTTCCATCAACATTCGTACATTGCCATCAACATTCTTTAATTTCCATCAACATTCGTACATTGCCATCAACATTCATACATAGCCATCAACATTCATACATTACCATCAATATTCATACATTGCCACCAACATTCATAAATTGCCATTAACATTCATGGATTGCCATCAACATTCGTACAATGCCATCAACATTCTTACATTTCCATCAACATTCGTACATTTCCATCAACATTTGTACATTGCCATCAAAATTCGTACATTGCCATCAACATTCATACATTGCCATCAACATTCATACATTGCCATAAACATTCATACATTACCATCAATATTCATACATTGCCACCAACATTCATGCATTGCCATCAACATTCGTACATTGCCATTAATATTCATACATTGCCATCAAAATTCATACATTGCTATCAACATTCATACATTGCCAACAACATTTATACATTGCCATCAACATTCATACATTGCCATTAATATTTATGCATTGCCATCAACATTCGTACATTACCATTAATATTTATACATTGCCATCAACATTCATACATTGCCATCAACATTCATACATTGCCATCAACATTCATACATTGCCATCAACATTCGTACATTGCCATTAATATTCATACATTGCCATCAACATTCGTACATTGCCATCAACATTCATACATTGCCATCAATATTCATGCATACCATCAACATTTATACATTACCATCAACATTCTACCAAGGTCGTGCAACATTTTATATAGTGGCTTGGCCGATGTGAGTAGTAGCAAATACATTACCACAGTGATAGTTGTACCAGCGTACGTGACTGGGTGGGTGCTAGGTCGGTCTGTTGAATGTGTTTATTAAACAACATATTTCAAGTGTGGTTTTCATTTATTTGCTTTTATTAATTAATACTTTATTACAAATAATAGATAAACATATGATTTCTAATCTCTTTGGTGACTTTAATATATGGGAAAACAAAGTTTTCCCTTGGTCAAGAATATAAAGATTAGAGAGAACTGAAAATAACAGATTTTAAATGTTAATTAGTGTATAAATAAAAATTATTTTTTGTTTATCATCATTCACTTCTTACATTGGCAATGCATGATTATCATACTTTATGATAGGAGTGGATAAGAATGATTTTTGAATTAACGTACTGAAAGTTAAACGATATCCTACTTCACCAAGTGTAGTTAGTTATAAGACCTTATTTCCGAGCAAGGGAGACTTCTGAACCAACACCAGGTGAGTTGCAAGGACGGTCTCCCTGAGTGGTCACCTATCCAAGGAACACCCATGTTCTTGATGTTGCTCGATTGTGTAATGAAACACATGTTTCTATCCACCATGTTTCACACAGTTAGTTATCTTGCGATAACGTCGGAACCCCGAGTCAATGCCACTTAAATTTAAACATTTTAAGAACCTTATTCTAACTTAACTGTATTAATGCAGTATTCCTTAGGAGAGGTTTTATTTTAAACCTATCTGTTTTCAAAGGCACTGCAAATATAATTAGTAGTGAGTTATAAGAGGCTGGAATTGGCAGCCGAACTGGGAGATGTTCTCCAATAATTGTACACCCAGAGAGAGGCCTGTTTCCCCCCTGAAATGCACACTTTGTGAATAACGTAAATAGTAAAAAATTTTAGTAAGGAGCATCGAAAAAAATTGTTTTGTTGTGGTTTTAGATTTTAAAAAATCAATAATTTATAGACCAGGCGAGTATTCCTGCCTAAATGAAAACCAAGCAAGCATTTTTTTCCATTGCAAATAACTCCAACAGTAATAAAAAGAATTACTGTTACTAAGGTAAGCTGATCAGACATTTATGTCAATATGAGGGGGAAATTAATGTGATGAGTGAAATGAATGAATGTAGTCATTGTTAATAAGGTCCTATATTCCTTTAAAAGAGCAAGTTTATGCGAACCGTCCGATTTCGCAAATTTTATCTTGGAACGTATAAGTAATTATCTACTGTCGGCGCAGAAATTGCATGTACCCAAGTTTGAAAATTGTTTACTAACATAATACACACAGTTAGTGTTGGAAAATTTCAACACTAACTTAAAATTCATAGCTTGGTCTCGTTGTAATCATTCTGAAATGAATAATTACGGTACATTTGATGTATATGCTCAAGTAAATTCACTGATTTTAAATAATTAAAATTAATTTAGAATCATTGCATTTACTTACGCATATTGAAGTAATGTATCGTAACTATACATTTCATAAGGATTACAACGTGACTAGGTAATTAATGTTATGACCTCTAGAAGACAAGATAACGTTATTTCAGGAAATTGTCAAGAACTTGTATCTTCAAAAGTTTAAACTTCTGAAATATATAAACTTAAAAAGAACAACTAAACAACGTATTAAAATGTAAATGCAAAACATTAACGGGTTTTTTAGTAATAAAGATGTAAAATTGATGCACATTGAAAACTACGTATAACTCCGACACTTTTCTGCTCCAACTAGTTTAAAATTATACATGAGTATTTCATGTCCTATTTAATCGAAGAAAAGAATGGTGAGATTGAATTGTTAATATAAATCTTAGTTTTTTAGTAAACAGCCTTCAAAATTATGTACACATAATACAACTAGTAGTTCGGATATAATTATATGATTTTGAACCACTAATATTCAATTAAAATGGTGTTAAAAAAATCAGACACAACAAACAAAAACATCTAAAGAAAAACGTAAATCGTGAATTTAATGGTTTGATAATTTATGCACGCAATTATGCATTCATACATATTTTAAATTTATTTAAAACGTTCTTCATATATGTTGCTTGTATCTAATAGGCTGTGTTGGGAAAGGATAAATTTAAGTTAATATTTGTAGCTTTGGTTAATTTTTAATGATAAAAAAGCATAATTATATTTACTTATTTTATATTTTTTTCTTGGTCAAATTTAAACCAAGGCAAGTTATAGAGTTACCTAAATTTTGGCCTAATAAGTAAACAGAGAATATATTTATACATTTCAATCTAGCACGTTTCATAGTATATTGTAAACCAATTTAGTGATACTTCTTGTTTTAAACATATGTTTCAATGAATAGTCAAACAACTTAAAAAATTAAAGGTTAGAGGATCACCACCAGTGACTGGGCAAGCGGGATACGAGATAGAGCGGGATCGCTCATCCAAGGATCAGCCACGCTCGATGTTGCTTGACTCCCATATCTTACGATAACGTCGGAACCCTCCGGTCAAGTGACAGCCACGCTCGATGTTGCTTGACTCCGTTATCTTACGATAACGTCGGAACCCTCCGGTCAAGACCACTAGCAATTTACTTACTATGGACAAAGTAATAAATAGTTACAATTTTTATGACTACAAGTATGTGGGGTTTTTGAACCTTACTTTGTTCATTGACATGTCTTGAGAACTTTAGCCAAATTCTGCCCACCTCAGGTTCTGATGATGGCGTATTACGGCTTGATCTACCCTCATCTCACCTACGGTGTGGTGCTGTGGGGAGCTTCAACAAATAATCAGTTCAGCAGAGCGTTTAGATTACAAAAACAAGCGATTCGTTAAATTGCACAGCTAAAGTTCAGAGAATCTGGTAGAGAAGCGTCCAAAAACATGAAACTATTGACACTTCAATGCATTTAAATATTGGAAACAACAATGTTTTGCATATGTAAAAGTGGCATGGTAAGTGGGTGGGATATACATGCGCACGAAACCACACACAGGGATGGCTACCGAACTGGAAGCCACAGGACGGTAGTCTACGAACGCTTGCCCTCACACACGGGCGTTCGTTTTGTCAACAAATTACCGGACTCAATTAAAAATGCACCAAGCCCAAGGCGTTAAAAACTCGTCTCAAAAGCTTTTTAGCGTCTCATGCGTTTTATAGTGCTGACGAGTATATGGCATGCAACTGGGAGACCACATGATCAGATGACTGAAAACCGGCGCCGGAAGTGGGAATCAGGCATGAATGAATGTGTGATTGAAAATTATGTATGTTTGAAAGAGGTTTCGTTGTGGTATGATTGTATTAATTTGAATATTTTTAATATGACGATTGCTATACATTTTATAATGTCTTGGCAAAATAAACTTGATTTGATTTGACTTTTGATCTACGTGGGAAACTCATCTGACAGAGTAAGGAGAGAACCAGTACAGTGCAAAGTGAGCATTACTCATAAAAACTAACAGTCAAGGCCAGAAGTCGAACCAGTGATATCTCCAACACACAATGAGAGCCCTGACACCTTAGACCACTCGGCCTCTGGACCTCCCATACTTTACATCTATTTAATTACCTTTTAAAAAGAAACAGAAAACTAACTTATAAACATCCTTTTCCTGTCTTACCTTGTTACAATTAACAATGATGTAACTTAATGTTATCGTATTAGTCAGCACTAGTGGCGCAGTGCTGTAATCCAGCTACTTGGGGACAAAGTAGAGACCATAGGCAATAGTTTATATGCGTAGTCCTCTAAACACTGACATGGCACCCGCTCAATAGTTGCCATCGATGTTGACACTACTAGAGAAGTCTGAGATGTGCGTAATGGGTGGTAGTCAGGGTCCGGATGGAAGATAACTGAGTATCAAGCTTGTTGATTGGCTGAAAATCTAACGTGGTTCCGATTCCACGTAAAACTGTAGGTCCCTTAGTTGCCATGACAGAAAGGATACAAATAAAAGGCTTTTTCTAAGGAATATTCGTTCTTGGTTATTAACACTGACAACACTCGTTTATCTACACTCATCACACTCTTTCACCCATATCTCTACGAACGGCATATTACTTATGAATATTAATAATATTTATTTGTACATCATAAATCTACAAGTTTAATTAAATAAGAAACATAATATACAGTAAAGTAAAATTTATAATTAAGTTCTTTTTAATTTTCAGCATATTAGTGTTTTATAAAATAATACAAAACCGGAGCGTATATAACAATATATTTACCAACAATTATAATTATACGTGTGTTATCTTATCCTGTACTTAACATGTCAAGAAAGTTTAAAAGTTTTCATACGAATATAGTTTGCATCAATAAATAATAATAATAATAATCATTAATTATTTTTCTCTAATTTTAGTTGAAAAGTAAAAGCTTTCTATCACTTAAACTGAAACAATACATTATAAAACAATATAGCACTGGTTTGTCTGCACGAAACAAGGACATGTTTGAGGAGTATATGGGACAATAGGGAACTCAAACCCAGTCGAAAGCTCCTTTTGTAGTCTAAAGTCCCTTCTCATAGATAATGGAACATGAAAATGAAGTAAGTGTCTACACATCGTGGTATAGTATCTCATACTGAACATTTTGCTGACTTTACTTTATCTTATACTAAACTAACTAGTGAAAAAACTAGTAATAATATCCATTTTTATAATAAGTTATACTTACAAAGCATTAAATAGAGATAAACATAAGCAAAACTACTATAAGTGAAATATTAAAGGTCACATAATATGCTTGGGTAATAATCAATTAAAAATAGTGGCATAGCTTATGTAGCGCTTTAATTTCTAATATTCAAAAGTTAGTGCAGAAAAAATTTAAATAAATCTACAAATATACCTCTTGTTGAATGAGTATTTGACATAAACAGCAGCATTTTGAACATAAGTAATGAGCCTTTCAAAATGTTATATAAATACACACGGAAAAGTACAAAGAAATATTCCACGATATGGATTTTAAAATATTTTAATCAATTACATGCTCGATTGGAAATTGTTCAATTTGGATATGTAATAAAAATTGTTGTTAAGGTTTCAAACAGCGTTTATACATTTCAATAAGTATTTCTCAACAGAAAAAGATACCGTACAAAAGTAAAAGTTTTTCGCAAATATTCTTTTGAGTGTTTATTCTGTTTCTGTATTCTGTTTCGTTTGTAATTTATAAGTATAAAATTATGACTAACAAGTTACTTCATGAATCACCATGCTAATACAGCTTAAAAATAAAATCTATAGTCATTGTTTTCCTAACATGTTTATAAATTTAAACTTATTGTACTTTAGGTTTGATACATGGTCAATTAAAAAAGTTAATAGTTAAAGAATGCTTTATTTTACCAGGTGGTGTTAGGGCTAAAAAGCCCTCTCTAACAATCAACCTGGGTATCAGCGGCTTAAGGGTGACTTCCGAACCACATCACTGACCGGGCAAGTGGGCTGCATGCAAGGACGAGATCCCTCACCGGTCACCCATCTAAGGAACTCGATGTTGCTTGGCGCAGTTATCTTGCGATAACAATGGTACGCTCTGGTTAAGGTAAATGCTTGGAATAAAAAAATTCTTTATAATGAAAACATTTTCAGCGTTAATAACATTTATCACGTCAATAATGTAGCATTTTAAATTATGGCAGATCTCTAAGAGTAATTATACAACATCCACCTAAAAATATAGTTCTTAATTTTCAAAGAATAGCAGATTTTAATAGCCGTTCAACCGTTTTAATCCACGCTAACTACTTTAATATTAAAATCACCAGAGGTTTAAAAGGTCTGCTCATATAATTCCTTTGTCACCAGAAGAATCGTGAATATAACTGGTTCTTAAACCTTCCCTCCTCAGTTCTAATGGACCTATAGTAGGGTTGTGAATGAACTTTATTCAACAAGTGAAGTACCTACCGTTAGCTCAGTTAGGGATTTGAACCTTAGACCTTGCCCTCCGCACTCCGAAGCCACTTCGAAAGAAAATTAATCACATGACTCAAAACCTAGTCATTTCAGTTTAGGTTTAAGTGTCGAGGTTTTAATTTAAATGGAAATATTTTACGCATAATGGCATCACTTTTCAGTTTATTAATTCGTTTAATTATATCTTATATATCCTTAGTATATTTTCAGTTCACACATTTAAGTCTACTTTTATGAGGTTGTTCAGTAGTGCGTTACCAGAAAAAAAATTGACAGCATTTCCGACTGACTTTACATCAAATAGAAATGGAAAACTCACAACCTTTTAAGAGCCAGAGAGGTTTTATTCCGTAAAAATATTCTTCCATCACGTGATTGAATATCTTATATTCTAAACTATATCAAAGGTAGAACAAATTTGGACAACTTACCTGAAAGACAAAATTGGCAAATATTTAAAATTCACGCTACATTCTACATCGTCGTATTTCCAAGACTGAACTAAGCCATAGTTATAACAATTAATCATCCCTGTTTTACATCTTAATATAAATCTGATTGCATGGATCTTAATATTTTTATCAAGTCCAAAATACCAAAATAACGATAAATACAAAAATTATGGTTCTTATTGATTTAAATTATAGACTTATTGGAATAACTTTATTTTACATCAAACCATCAATTGTTTTTTTAATGTCAGATATTTGTTTAATGTAAACCTTATATCATCTTCATAATATTTTTATTTAGTTCCAGAAAACTTATGGTGAAAAAAGCTGATATTACAGCTACATTACCCAAATAACTTAGAATTCAAGACAAACCGTGTTGTCAGACCTCACATTAATTACAAGGATGTTGACTGGGTAATTTAGTTCCCAACATATAGGGAAAAATGTTATTGTTATACAATACAACATACAAATGTACATTGATTTGTCATCCACAAGATACACGTGCGTGGGAAAGGCATTTAAAAATTAAATTTAAAACCATCAATGAAATATAATACATACTGTAAATGGATATTAATAGTCAGAGGGTCTACTGTCAATATACAGGGTGTCTCGTAAGTACTGACCAAAATTTCACGAGGTTATACTACAGGTCAAAACAATTTTCATCATATAATGATGTATGGTCCCAACTTGCTTAGTTTTCTGTCTGTATGTGTTTTTTTGAAAATAATTTATATCTTCAAAATGGTTTGGGATATCAAGTTGAAACTTTGTACATTTACTTACCTTATTAGTGTACATCTAAAATAAAAGGTTCAAAATTATATCATTTACATAAACAAAATGGCGGCAATTTAAACTTTTCAAAGACTAATAACTTTAAAACGAGTGATGTTATAGAAAAATGACACGACACATATAAAATAGCCCCTTTTAATATAAGAATTTTGGTACCAGGTTTATTTTTCTAAAATAAGTTGTTACAGGAATAAGTAAAATTTCTCAAGTAAAGGTCTGTGTTTTATTCAAAATTGCAATGTATTTTCCAATAATGACGAAGAATTCATGTTACAACAAGCAACAATTAATACTTCCTAAACTGTAAAATACATGTGAAATAAAATAAACAACAAGTAACAATACCTAATTATGAGTTCAAAGTAAATGCTCAATGTGGCCTCCTTTCTGCTGATTGCACAGTGTAAATCGCTTAAAAACTGACCGCCGGATATGTTCAAAAGGATTTTGCTCCTGAATTGCTGCAGCAGCTTCAACAATGCGAGCAACCAAATCCATGGCGTCCGGAACAGGATTAGAATACACCAATTGTTTCATGTGTCTCAAAACAAAAATCTATCGGTGTGAGATCTGGGAATCTTGGGGGCCAAGGGACAGGACCACCGACTCCGATCCATTGATTGCCATAAACTGTGTTAATGTGATGTGTGACAGCATTAGTAAAGTGGGCCGGGACCCCATCGTGTTGGAACCATATTTGTTTCCTACCATCAAAATTAACATTTTCGAGAATCTCAGGAAGAACATCTTGCAGAAAAATGAAGTATGTCTGTCCTTTTAACCTATTTGGCAAAACATAGGGTCCAATTAAACTGTCATTTAATAAACCAGCCCATACGTTCACTGAAAAGCTTCTCTGATGATGGTGTTGAATGGTTGCATTCGGATTTTCTTGGGCCAACACTTGATTATTTTTTTTCAATTAATTACTCCCTCACGGGAAAAAGTCGTTTCGTCACTGAAAAAGACATTCTTTAAGAAGTCAGGGGAATCTACTTGTTTATGCAACACCCAACGAGAGAGATCTAACCTTTGTGCATAATCTCCAGGTAGTAGTTCCTGCACCTTTAAAGCGATAAAATAATTGTTCGTTCAGTGTTCTCCACACAGAACTTTTGCTAGCACCCTTGTATGTATGTGCTATGTATGTATGTATGTATGTATGCTAGTATGTGCTAGTATGTATGCTAGTATTGTATGTATGCTAGTATGTGCTATAGCCCTTGTACATGTTGATAGATTATCTTCTACTTGTTTCAAGACAGCTTCTTCAAAGGCAAGTGACCGAATAGTTACTGGCCGGCCTACTATAACTAAGCCATTTTTTATATTTCCGCTGTCCCTAAGACGTTTGTGGACTGCAGTAATGACCCGGTTGGTTTCTGTTAGGGAAAAGCTCTGCGTACAATCTTCTCGTTAAACTTGCATTACCATCAGCCAGTCCATAGATATAGTGAATATCAGTGTGGTCAGCTACTGAAAAATGTTCCATCTTCAGTGAAAACTAATAATATTATAACACACTAAAACACGACTCGCAATATTACAGAAACACAATGTGTTGAGGTTAAGCAGATAAAATCACTATTAGTTACAAGATAGCACTTAGTAAACAAATCATCAAAACAATTAACTATCTCTTAATTTACTATCAGCTGTTACATAAAATCAGCTGATGCATACTGTCTTATGCACATAATAATTTTGTAATACTGTACCTTTTTAAGCATTCTTTACTTGAGAAATCTTAATTATTTCTGTAACAACTTATTTTAGAAAAAATAACCTGGTACCAAAATGCTTTTATTAAATAGGGCTATTTTGTATGTGTCAAGTCAATTTTCTATAACATCACTTGTGTTAATGTTATTAGGCCTTGAACATTTTAAATGGCCACCATTTTTTTATGTAAAAGGTATAATTATGAAACTTTTATTTTAGATGTACACTAATAAGGTCATTAAAAGTACAAAGTTTAAACTTAATATCTTAAACCATTTTGAAGATATAATTTATTTTCTAAAAAACACATACAGACAGAAAATTAAACAAGATTTTAAACGATAATGCTTCCTGTTAATTTTTTAATGAAGGTTTGTTATAGAGATTTACAAACTTTATAACGTCTTGTTTCTATATAGTTTCTTTTTTACAGAAGGTAGAGAAGTGATTTATTTCTTGTTAAATGAGGGGGCTTACATTTGGTTTTTAAATTATTCATAATTGTACATTCGTTCTTCTAGTATATGTGTGTGTAATAATCCTAATCGGTTAAAGATCTCATTTTGTAGTTTTCTTAACAATCTATATTGACATAGTTAATAGATTATTCGTTAAGCTATATACTCAACCTAAACTAATTATTCCATAAATTGCTATTCATGTACTAAGTAATAATATATGTAATGTAGTTTTTGATGTTTTAAATTTTTTATTTTGAAAAATGTAATAATTATATTTAAGTTTTTCTATTATGGTTTCTATTTGATTGTATAATGATCAATTTCAATTTATCAACAAAGGTGACTCATATATTTATAGGATCTAACCCTTTTTATTTATTTCCTAGTAATTACTATAGGCCCTGTGCCTTAATAAATGTTAACATAGCATCCTATTGTCATGTAAACTGTAACAAAATTTGAAAACTGTCTGAAATGGGTCCATAGTTGGAATTTGCTATAATTTTACGAATTATGCTTTTTATTCGCGTTTAATATCAAAACTAAGTTCACTTGGAATAAATGGAGTTGCTTTGGAATGGTTTAAATCTGACCTTGAAAATAGACAGCAATCAGTTGAGATTACTCATATAAAAGAAAACAAAATTATAAAAAAGCTATATACATTTCAGCAAATTAAACATGGAGTACCACAAGGGTCAATCCTAGGATCCCTTCTTTTTCTATGTTATCTAAAAGATATGCCTTCATTGCTTACTAAAGTACAAAGTGTTCCAAAAGGCCTGTTCTTATATGCTGACGACTCAAACTTAATAGTGTCAGCTAAAACAACCAGTGAATTGGAGCGAGAACAAACTTAGAGTTGGCAAAATTTCAAAACTTTTTCTGCAATAACAATATGTAACTAAATCCTCGGAAAACTAAATATATTCACTTCTCTACAGTTCAAAATAAGAATCAGGTTAAACCAAATATCAATATCGGCACGGAAAAAGTTGAAAACATTGATAAAACGAAATTTCTAGGTTTGTTAATTGACAGTAGTCTCAGCTGGTGCAGTTATGTAGATCACATTATTTCAAAAACTAATTCAGGCTTGTTTGCATTGAGATCACTCCTATGCAGTGAACCAACATTAAAATTAATATTTCATGCTCACATACAGTCACATATAGCCTATGGCATATGTGTCTATGGTAGCACTTCTTTACAAAATTTCAACAAAATATTAATGCTGCAAAAAAGGCAATCAGAATAATTTTAAAATTAAGAGCTACTGATTCTGTAAGGGGTCATTTCCAAATTTTGTAAATATTACCGGTATTTGGCTTATATATTTTAAATTGTATAATGTACGTTAGAGACCACTTCAGTGAAGTGGAAACTCACTCTGACGTACACTTTTACAATACAAGGGGTAAAATGGCGATAGCTGTTCCATTGATTATATAAACCTACAATAGATAAACCATTGAATAGGAATATTTGTGCCAGTAATTTTGTTAGTTTGTGTGGCCCGCAATCAAAGCTGGTTTAAACTGCATTACATTTACATTGGACTACACTAGCGCTCCACAATGGACCACAAAAACAGCTGATATTTTGAGACTCAAAATTTAACATCGGATGGGAAATCTATTTGTTTATAAAATCAATGGTTGTACCCAACCACAGGCTAGAGTTATTTAAAAAGAAAACTTCAGTAATGGGTGCGAAGTTTATAAATGCTCTACCTAATAATATTAAAAATAAATTTGACTCTGTAAATTTTAAATCCCTGGTTTTAAATTATGCCTTATTTCGAAATCTTTATATTCTTTGGGCGAATGTTTTAGTTCTTAGTAATAAGTTAATTTAGTTTATACAATAAATTTAGTGACGCTATTTAATGTACAACTCTGTACTGATACAAATAAAGATATTTTGATTTGATTTGATATTCTGCAGAAATAACGAATTTAACAGAATATTTATAAAAACCAATGTCAAAACGTTTAGTATTTTTAATATATTTCTTTTAGTTTAAATTATCTTTATTTAATTTGATGTGTTTTGTTCACTGAATACGAATTTAAAATTTATTTTGGTCTATAACCATTATTTCTCAAGATATACGAAAAAACTACTTTACGCGAATCACGATAAGCGGCCATCACGCAATCATGATAAACTCCAACTATTAACCACAATTGCAGATTTTACATATATTCCCACAGAAGGCCAGACACAAAAATATAACGCTAATTGCGCATTTTAATTTAGTAATTAGACAATAAGGATAAGTTAGGTCATGCTTAGTTAGTTAAGTGAAAAGTGCGTTTTTCGGGCAGAAAAAATAATTTAATTTAAACAAAAATTACATATTCGTTTTCAGTTTAAGAAAAACATGTACTTAAATGAAAATAAAGTTCTTTTAAAAGATGTATTTAAAAAATTTTGTTCACCATCTAATAAAAACTAGTTTTTCAAATATCTGGTAGAAAACGAGTTTTCGCGTTCTAAAAAAACCTCATCATAAGATAAAAACCCATATTTTATTACTTTTTTAATGAGAACCTGTATTTTAAAAAGTAACAAGAAAGTGTATAATTACCCAATGATTAAACCAAGTTGATCACTCAATGAACGTTTACGGTACAACCTTGATAGTTTTAATGATTTAACGCAAATAACTGTTATCTAAATAGGATTTTATGTTCTTTTTTATTTTGTCAGAAATACGAATATTGTTTTCAAAACTTTTAGAAAGAAGAGGGGAAATAATAATATAATTTGTTTGCTTTGTAATGTATAGAGCTCATTATGTTTTAGTGATCGTGTTTCTTAATTAGTAATCATGATATATTTAGTTAAAAGTTTTGATTAGTTACCCTTAATAATATATAATGAAATTTAAACATAAAAATTTACTAAATTCAACTGAATATAAATTACGAAAGTATAACACATTCCACATTAAACATTTTTAATGTTGTATTTTATACTCTTAACTTTCCTTAGTTGCCTTAAAACATTCGTGTCACAATATAAATAAAAAAGAATATTCTTGTTATGGAGTTTTTATATTATATCCGAAAACAAGTAGGTTTTTTTTTTAATTCAGGGAAATTGGAAAACTGGAAAATGGAAAAGTGTAATCTTTAGTTCCACCACATTATGGAAAATTATACTATATCTTTCTCTCCTGCTTATAGTAATTCCTAATTATTTTATAGCTCTTAGTTACATATAAAAAAAGACAAAACTAATGCATGGTAAATTATTGAATTTACTAAACAATAATATTATATGTCACACTACAACATATTTGTGGGAAATCTATTTTACATTTTTTTTTATTTTAACTTCATCAAAACACCATGTATGGTATTTAATTTAGTAATTATATATCGGCCTAGTTCAACAAGGTGAATTACAATTAACACTGTTTGGATGAGTGAGACCGTCTTTTTGTCCGCATGTGTTTTGTCTTCTGGAACGAGTTCTCTTCCTTTCGCTATACCAGGTTACTCAGGTTCATCTTTCTGTCACTTGGGCTTAATATTATTCTGCTTAATATGTTAGTTGGATTATAACAGCTTGTTTTGGGTATTTTTTCTGTCTACGCCAGTGGCATTTTTTACATGGTATTCAAACGTTTTTTCAGGGGAAATGGTCCAAACCCTTATGGCAAAATTATGGCATTGGAAACAGAAGAACTAACCACTGGGCTAGGAAGAGGTGTTCTCTTATGGGAGTGTCCAAACTCACCAATGGTTTTAGGGTCGTTTCTAATATCCAAACTCACCAACTGTTAATGAGGTATAGAATCTAGGGTCAGGCCATATTCAAACACAGACTCCCGCAAACCGCGTAACAAAATATTTAAAATGTCCACACCATCCCACTCAGCAAGTGGAAGCACTGGAGGACTCATAACGGTGATACTGATTGGTAAAGGTGGAGTGTATTACGGATAACATATAACGTATATCTGCGAAACGAAGTGTCCCTAATGGTAAACAATTTTTAAATTTGAGAAAAGATTTCGAGTAAATAGCGAGGTGAGGTGGGAAGATGAAAAAATATAAAAGTGGTAACAAAGCATACAGCAATGATTTGAAGTTACATAAGATAACAATTATTTGTTCATTTATAACATTAATGTATTTTAGATCTCTTTTGTACGACTTACGACATTATTATAGAGGTTTATTCATTAGTCTATATACTTATGGTAATATAAGTTTATTTTGGTAACTATCAAAATAAAATTTTAATATATTCAAATATTTATTGAAGTTTTGCCACCCGTACGCTATTAAATTTATTTTATTTGATCAATCTGAATCTCAGAATGGTAATTTTGAATTTTGTTTCAAAAGAGAATAAATGTGACCAAATACGTCCTTTATTTATAGAACAAAAGATAAAATTAATTGTTAACGCTATTTTGTTTGAAAAGTGGTGATATTCCGTGCAATGAATTATTTTTCAGGAAAATGCTAAGAAATTGCAAAAAATTGTTTACTTTCAATACCGTTTATGCAATTCTACAAAACATTTTTATTTTATCACTCTTACGAATGCCTAGGCCTAAGAAATTACCAGAATATTTTAAGAAGACACTTAACAAGTTGGTGTTAGGAAAGCCCTACAAATCTGGTTCCTAAGCCTAAATATTGAAAGTAGACTAATTTCTATTTGAAATATCAGTAAAGTTGATCTTTTTGCTATATTCTTCTTATAATTTAATAATTTAGAAATTTGATTCAATTGAAATTTGTTAAAATAGTTATTGTATGGAATAATTGTAGTATGGATATTCAAGTTTTATTTTTCAACTACCTATTATTTGGTAGAACGTTACAACTGAAGAAATGAAAATAAATGCAGTACGAACAGTTATTTTGAATCGAGAAAATTTTCACTGTTAAGACCTACTCCAAGTTGATTTTAGAAAATAATAGAAATAAGGTTTATGTTGAGGTACAGATTAATTATTACACAATAAATAAAATTAACCTAGTAAATATCTGTGATCCTCAACAGTTCAGAGCTGCTTGGTATAAGGAGTGAATTCCTCTCCAAGTTAAGCAGTATTTGGCACTTACGGGGATTGTCTACCTGACCATGGGACGGACACTGGTGAGTTTGGGTTTTAGAAAGGACCGTTAAACTATTAGTGAGTAGGATTACATACAGCCTCTTCTATTGCAGCACACTCAATATAATTATGAAAGTATAACTATTTTTGATTAGTTTTAATGCGATTCTTAAAAATACTAAAATATAACTTGTAATCTCGTGAGTTGCATGGCCTTGATAAACCCATATATTTTGAGTATTATATTTGTCATCTAGTAATATTTTAAATGCACAGGGACAATATACCATCTAAAATAACCAGAGACATGATTAAAAAAAATGGTATAGAAAACATATTAGACTTCATCAGCTGATGATAAAATGGTAGGAAAAACGTTTAGCGAGTATTTTTATATAATGAAATAGCAAGGTATGCAACATTTCCATTATTCATGATGTTAGTAGACTATTTAAAAATATTAAAATATAATATCTAAGAAATAAAAGATAGATACGCAACAACTAAAAAAATGTCCAGAAAAATCAGTGATTCCTGTTGTCAAAGTTGCCGCGAGTGACACTTTGACATTCATACAAACTGTCACTACTCATTTCCAGGCCACTTCGTCATTGATAGCTTGCTAATGGAAACTGTAATTAATGGACAGTGTTTCCCTCATGTCATTCTGGTGTGCTGATATTGGAAATATTGCATCTTAAAAATTCTAATATATATTACTCCTATCTTAAAATTTAAACCCAACCCAACCTTTATTTCTGAAGGCTACCTTTTTTATGGGTGCTACAAGTGTTAAAAAAATACACTTACATTGTTAAAAAATAACCTCTTAGGTCAAGTTGTACCGTCCTAAGCGTTGTCATTATTACGTTAAATGGAAAAGAGATTATATGAAGAAAAATATTTCATAATCTTTTAATAGAACACACCTAGAGATTTCAAAGAATATTTGTGCCAAATTTATTAATAAAAAACCTCATAGACTTTTAGGAACTGTGATCAGTTAGTATGTGTTATTCGGCTTTTATATTTAAAGATTTACTTTAGCAATGATTGGCTAGTTTTGGGATTTTTAATATCTACCTTAAAATCAAGATATTATTATCTTCACTTTATGGTAAAATCTCAAAAATAAGAGATATTTTCAATCCATCCACGTAACGGAGATTTGAAAAAGGAATTATTGTAGAGGATTTATTGAAATTCAATCTTTTCAGATATCCTGAAAAAGTGCATTTTATGTTCCCTTCTATTTCATAATAGCATTTTACATAGGCAATAGTCTAAAAATTGCTGTTGATATTTACGAGAAAGTACCCCCACCCTTTACCAATATATGTAAAGTGTTAATGACAAATAAAAATATACACTATAAAAAAAGTATTTATTTTTCAAATAACATCAATTATATTACGCCACCTCCAAATACAGCAACCCTAGTGGGATATTATGTATCACAACGTTGACTGTGACGTCATGTGATATAATGACGCAATCAATCTCTCCCGTCAGCTGATGAACGCACATGAAATGTACGTCACCATTACCATCATTTCATAACATTCAGAAATACAGAGTGACGCCACATAAAAATAGACAAGATGATATTGATAAAATTAGACAATCGATCATACTTATTGTTTATTCACTTAAGTTTCAACAAATAATCCTTGAACAGTTAAGATGCAAAAGGTACTTTTTTAATTTTAATTAATATAAAAGAATAAGGATGGGTATTTTACATTTAACAGTTGATGTAATGTCAGCTTTTATGATGACGTAATCAGTCTTATTTCCCGTCAACTGAAAACGCAAATTGAAGTAAACGTCAAAAGTCAAAATAATTGCCATTATACAACGTTTATGTTACATTAATATTCTTGGGGGGAGGGGGGGAATGAATTAGTGTGATCAAATAAAAATTTTAAAATTATTAAAAAAGTTAATTATTAAATTATTTTAATTTCTACACTGATTTAGTTCACACACACACACACACACACACACACACACACACACACACACACACACACACACACACACACACACACACACACACACACACACACACACACACACACACACACACACACACACACACACACACACACACACACACACACACACACACACACACACACACGCGCGCACGCACACGCGCGCACGCACACGCACGCACGCACGCACGCACGCACGCTCTCTATGACGTGCACGCTTTTTGCGGAAATCTCCTCGGAGCTAGACTCCATGTCCAGCCACACCTCACTGTCTATCTCGCGTGTTATTTCAAACCACTTTTTCATCCAATGACGTTCCTGGTTCCAAGACGAGACCGTATCTTTGCTCAGCATCCGGGACGTGAATCCCTGGACTCACTGGATTTGGTACACGTGACGATGAGAGTCTTAGCACCGGGATCGACTGCTATCACACGGTCGTATACCGTCGAAGTTAGAACTCTCTGCGCCTTCAGTTCGACTTTATCCTTTCGCATTCTTCACGTATCTGTTCAAAAACAGATTCACGACCACGCCATTAGTACTAATACAGTATCCAAAATTCTTGGTGAGATTGCTCAAGTCGAGCTAATCCTCTATGCGGCCGGTCCGTCTATAAACACTGCCAGCCCTCTTTATGTTCCTGTCGTTCGCTACGTCGCATCAACTCGTACAGACTGTTAGAATCGTACTGAGCATATATAAGACCGTGTTTGAAGATGGGAAACACGTTGAAAGACTCAAATTTTTCCGTCTCGTGAAGTCGCTTCTGTACGTCTAAAAACAGATAAACGTACCGCCATTATTCGCTTCAACTTCTTCCAGGTCAAATCCTGCTCGACGAACCCTTTATTTATCACATAGTTGGAGTCCTGGGCCTCCCATTCGTAAAATAAAAAAAAAAAAAAAAAAAAAAAACACTGTCTTATAACTAATTTTTTTCAAATTAATACCAAATTTATTATGAAAATAAATTGGCGTAAGCTTTTAAAGTAAGAAATATTTGTTAGTGTTCATATAAAACAGTTTTCTTGTAAATGAATACAAGTTAATTTATCTCAATTACAACAACTGTAATCTACTTAAGTATTGTGATGTGAAACTTCCACCATATTAATTAAAATTCATTTTTAAGTTATTACAGAGGTTGAAAAGTGTTCTCTCCCTTAAAAAAAGGGGTTGGGGTCAGATGGTTAACTTTAAATACCAACCCCAATCTTGTGACATATCATTGAAAGATCTGTTGAATAGAAGCACATTGGCACTTAAAAACACATGTGGCTTTTCTAACTAAAGTTATGCACAAATAATACTTACATTTTACAATGGGGTAAGAGGGTTACTTTTGAACATCCAAATTCCAGCCCCATTTTGAAAACTATCATTGAAAAGATCTAATTTAGAGGGAGAGCAATAGATCTTTAAAAAGAGTGTAAGACATCCCTGAAAAAGTACACAAAAACAAACAAAACACAATTGCTTAGTTATAATATGTTTTTTTTCATACCCTGAAAATGCGTTCGTAATACATGTCTGTTGAATGTAAAAGAATAAAAAAATTTTAAATTACTCTGAAAAAAGATATTGAATTACTCTTTCAATGGACCAGCGAGATCTCTTGACCTCAATCAACTGGACTATAATAATCTTCTGGAGTTACAAGAAAAACGTTGTAAGAAACGGCAAAAGAAGCTATTGACGTTCAAAACTTCAAGGAAAACAAATCATAGTAATAGAAGCTGATCTAACTAGTGTTTTAAGTTACATTCAACATTGCACACAATAAATTGATGTCGTTATAGTGATCTGTTCTTGTCTATATTCAAAAAACCAATCTAAACAGATTAAAACTACCATCAACCGTGTAATTGAGCCTATCCATTCTCTTAACACACCAATGTATTAACACATAATCTCACTTGTGGTTTAAGTTGCTGTCAACATTGCACACAATACATTGACATCGTTAAGGTGATCTGTTCTTGTGTATATTCAGAAAATTAAAAAAAAAATCAAAAATATTTATTTGTAGTAGACAATTTTTACAATTGTATTACAAAAGTCAAATATATATATATATATATATATATATATATATATATATATATATATAAATTTAATATAAAATTAAATTTATATATATATTAAATTCAAATATATAAAACTAAAGTAACTGTAGATGTAAATTTAAGTTGTTCCAATTAAAATAGCAAATGTTTATATACTAAAATGTAAAATAATAAATGTCATCTTTATTCTTAATCCTTATTATTCACCTATTAAGAATTCCTCTACAGAATAAAAAGCTCCATCCAATAAAAAGTATTGAAGGGAGGTTTTAAATATCTTAAAGTTTTTTTGTTATTTTATATTAATTGGCAGTTTAATAAATAGTTTTAGCCCCATATTTTGGGGAAGAGAAGCTGTTAGTTCTAATCTATGGGAAGTTTGCCTGTGTTGATCACAGTATCTTGTATTATATTTATGCGTGTTTGAGCCGGTTTGAAAATTTGCCAATATAAATTTGTAGAATATTAAGATTTCATATATATACAGAGATGATAAAGTTAAAATTTGAAAAGATTTGAAAATTTCTTTACGTGAAGTTCTTCTATTCACACCAGCCATTATACGGATTGCTCTCTTCTGAAAACGAATCACTCTCAATAAAGCAGTACGGGATGCAGAACCCCACAGTATTCAATCTAAACAAATTAAAAACTATTATCAACGGTGTAATTGAGCCTATCCATTCTCTTAACACACCAATGTATTAACACATAATTTTACTTGTGGGTTACTGTCAACATTGCACACAATAGATTGATGTCGTTATAGTGATCTGTTCTTGTCTATATTCAGAAAACCAATCCAAACAGATTAAAAACTACCATCAACGGTGTAATTGAGCCTATCCATTCTCTTAACACACCAATGTATTAACACATAATCTCACTTGTGGGTTAAGTTATGTCAACATTCCTCATAATACAGCGAAGTTGATACGTTGATCTGTACTTGTGTGCAATCAGAAAACCAATTTAAACAGATTAAAAGCAAACATCACTGGTGTAACTGAGTCCGTTCCTTGGTTCAACACCAATGATTACAGAAAACGGATATCCCGCTGGTTTTCCCTAAAACGCCCGATTTGGTGATTGCAAAAAGTATCAAGCCTATAAGAAATTCTTATGTGTTTTACACTTGTTTTAAAGTATTCAATATTAAAATCTTATCAGTACCTACAGTACTGAAAATGTCTTGGAAGTGCTGAAAGTTCAAAACAACGAATAACTTTATATGCATTAATAAATAAGTAATTATAATAAAACATATACAATATTAATACGTTGTTATCTTAACGACACACTATTTTTTGCAGCTATATGTTAGGTTCCAACAATTTGTTAATCGAAAAAAGATTTAAATTTATAGGAAAATGTACAAAGTGGTTATGAAGTCCCTTCTCCCCACTTTCTACAATTTACATTTAAAGTTTTTTAGCTATAGAATTCATTATATAGATAGATGGTCTAATTTTTTAAGTAATATGGAATATTGGGACTAACCTGAGGTCAAAGATATAGAAGGCAAGTTCAAAATTCTTTAGGAGAAGACAGGCATGTGACATGCCTATTATAATTGCATTTTTACCCTGAAAACAATGGTGTATTTAAAATTAAAATGGGTTGTACCTTTTCCAAGATATCATTAGGTTAAAGATGTAGAAATCAACTTAAAATTTGTAATGAGGAGACAGTCATGATATTACAATTTGAATTTTATATTCACCATTATTTTCAGGATGAAAATGCAATGTAAATATACATGTCGTATGTCTGTCTTCTCATAAAGAATTTGGAACTTGACTCCTATATCTTGGATCTCAGGCTACTACTAATACTCCAAACTTCTTCAAAAGTTAGATCATCTACCTATATTAAATTTTAAAAAAATTTAAAAACTTTACATGTAAATTGTAGATAAAAAGTGAGGGGGTAGAGACTTGATAACCACCCTATATATATTTTACTGGATAATATTTTCTGTATCTTTTCTATATGATTAATACTATGCACGAATGAATAATATTACATAACACTATAAGCATATTTATTAATTACTAATATTAGCAAGTTAAACTTATATTGGGACTTATAGATAAAATATAACTTATAAACTGGGAGACAATTATTTCCTCAAATTAAGGTCACCTGTAGTAGGCTCTAAAAAGTGTTCAGTAATAGTATTGGTAACGTTCTTTTTTTTAGAAGAATATTTTGAAAAAAACAAACACAAGTATCTGTTTCACTTATTTTTGTCAAAAGTCTATATGCAATTACTCTTACACGTGTTAATTAGGCCATGATACGTTATACCATACACGCCAGTGTCCAATACACTATCTGTCTTAAGAATACATAATTCAAGCATTGTTTTGGACAGATTTCAAGTTGAGCGATGCAGTAGAGGGAAGAAGATACTAAATATGGTTATCGAGGGTTATAAAAGTCACCTTAAGGGGTTTAGGTCTATCTTCTGGTGACATGCTGGATAATATTTTTTATTTACCGCTTATATGTTGAAACATTAAGTCTTTCAACAGCGTGATACCATAATTTCTTCTTTGTAGAACAGTTTCTTTCCAACAACGTCTCTCTTTCCTTTTACTAATCGTTGCTAATTGCAGATGTAGAGATGTACTACAAATGTAGAAATCGTGAAATTGTAGAACAACTCAACAAAATCTACGGCAAATAACTTGAAAATTACCTTCATAACGTGATCTGCAGTCTATCTACTTTTCGAGAGTTATAGTTCGGCCAACGTGTATACTGCTGTCATCCCAATTACCTTGTCAAGAAAGTTTATATATGCAGATGATAGTGCTTTAGCTTACCAACATAAGGACTTCACAGCTACTGAAGAAACACTCACAAACTATCTTGCAATCCTCGAAGATTATTTGAGAACCTGGAAGATGAATAATTGATTCACTAACCGAAGTTTTTTCAACTTCATTGATGTGACTATCATGTATATGCAAGGTTATACAAATAAAATAAATAAATTATTTCATCCATAAAGTTTAAATATAGCGGTAAATTTACAATGTATAATTTGGATGGAAATGATCTATATAATTAAAAAATCTATTAAAAAAAGTTTTAAACTTTTTCTTTGTCATTTAATGGTACATTTTGAATGTTCTTTTATATTTTTGAAGACGGTCTATGGTTAACTTTGTTTCAATATGTTGCTATGTATTACAAGAAACATTCAGATGGGCAGCATACTTTGAATTTGGTGAAGGTTTCAATGCTATAATACGTACATAAAATTTTGTCTTGCCCAGTTTGTCCAGTATAATGAATCTGACAATAATTACAGTTTTAATTAAATATCACTGTTATCAAATTTATCAGATTGTTTGTTTTTATATTGTTCACCAATTCATATTTTGTAAATTGAATACCACCTGTTAACATTATGAATATGATAATTCATTTATTTATTTATTTAAAACCTAGCATGTTCCTAATGATGACTCAAATGGGGTTTAAAATTTACGTAGTACAATTAAGTACAAGAAATCTGTAAAAAGTTAATACATCAATAATATTTGTATTCTACTTCACAATTTCTGGAGGCTACAATTTAACAATTAATACATAAAAAGTTTTATTAATATAAAACTACTTACTAATGTTACTATTATTATACGCATTTAGTTCGACAAATGAGGTAAAACCATCCATTTCTATTCGTAGTCTATAGAAAAAATAAAATAGGGAGGAAATTAATTGATACAATAAAAAAATGTGTATACATATTGTTATCTGTAATACATAGTTATAGGAAAGTACACCACAGACATAAAACCAGTTATATATTGTAATTAAAAATTAAGTCACTGCATAACATGTAAGGTAGAAAATATAGTAAACTACAAGTCAGTACGTAAAGACAGTTAAAAACGACGGAAAAAATCTCATTAAAGAGAAATATTTGTAAGAAATTAAATGAGACAATGAAAAATATATATAAAACGTGTGAATGCTCGAGAGATATTGAGCTCCAGTATTCACACGAGTGATGGAAGTAGGATACTAATGTTTATACCAAGAGGGAATGTACCAAAACTGTGTGGTGAGGAAGGTGACATAGGAATGGGACGTGACTTGAGTTTTGTGAATGAAGGGTGGGACATAATGTCGAGCCTTGGATTTCATACACTTTGCCAGCAAAACGAAATTTATATTTTACCTAGCCTACCTTTTACCATTGTATTTTACTGATTAATTGAAAAACACATTTCCCGTCATATGTATAAAAGAAAACTATTTAAGTTCACAAACTGGAATATTGTCTAAAATGTTTTTATAAATATTAATTGATTTTAAAATATCATCACGACTGTATGTGTATGGGTGGATGGGTGGGGCATCATCTCCGTGCGGGTATGGTTGGATGGGCAGGTCATCATCATTGTACGTGTACGGGTTTGTTGGTGGGCCATCATCCATTTGCGGGTATGGTTGTGTGGGTAGGGTATCACCACTGTACGGGTATAGTTGGGCGGGTGGGCCAATACCACCCTACCGGCATGGGTGGCTGGGTGAGTCATTAGCATAGTACATGTATGGGTGGTGGCTGGGCCATCACCATGGTAGGGGTATAGTTGGGTGGGTAGGCCATCACCACTGTACGGGTATAGTTGGGCGGGTAGGCCAATACCACCCTACTGGCATGGGTGGCTGGGTGAGTCATTAGCATAGTACATGAATGGGTGGTGGCTGGGCCATCACCATGGTAGGGGTATAGTTGGGTGGGTAGGCCATCACCACTGTACAGGTATAGTTGGGTGGGTAGGCCAATACCACCCTACTGGCATGGATGGTTGGGTGAGTCATTAGTATCGTATCGTACGTGAATGGGTGGGCGTGGGGGTTTTACGTGTCCAGAACACTTGGACTATTCTATTATTCTATAATTGTAGTATAATATTAAGTATAGAATCAAATTAAATTAATGTAAATGGCCGTTTAATTGAATTTACTTTGTAGTGCATATAAATAAAATAAATCATGAAATTGAGCTAGTATTACTAAAAATACTCGTGTACTACTATACCTACCATATTCTCTAGTTACCATGATAACGACTTGTTGGTGTGGAATTGTGGGGGAAGAGTAGTTCTCTCTCACACTTCCACCACTAAGTGCATATCTGTCACACCAGTACTACGAATTGTTCGCAATTAATGTAGCTGAACCTTAGTAAATTGAATTAAATGTATCACTGTATTATGATATTCAATAGATAATGCTTATTTCCTTAATTAGTTATTTTTCTTCGACTACAGTAACCTGATTTCAATGAAGAGAATGCCACTCTTAGGGTATTTTGCAAAAAGACAAGAAGTCTTCCTTAATTTTGTTAACGAAAGCACACCATTAATTCAGTGTCTCCGATCTAACATGGATTTTATGTGTATGATTAAAAACATATATTTTTACTCGGGAAACTATAATAATTTTACGTATGCCATCATACAATCAATAAATTCTGTAAAGCCAATGACGTTTTTTTTTATAAATATACTCATCGGACTTTTAAAAATGTGTGATCCAAAAAGTGTGATTATTAGTTGACATACAACTGTCATAAAATGTCGTGAAAGTAAGTGTTTTACTGTTAAAGGGTATTATGTTGTGTCAAACACAAAGCGGTAATTAATATTTATGTATCATTTATTGATCATTTACGTTGTCAATACTAATTGACGTAACTACTTACACAATCCACACAGACTCATATTGCACTGTATCATTAGAAGGGGAATATAAACTACATTTACACATAAAATGTCATAAAATTATATTTTACTACAGCCTTTGAGCATATTATCAATCAAAAATAAAATGTTCTATTATCACATCATTGAAAATAATGACAGAGGGTGTATGATTTATTCATATTTAAAAATATAAATAGCTATAAATGGGTTTCTAACATTAAATTTATAGTATGCACAAGTATATTGTTCATGAATAAATAGCCTTATTTATTAAAATTATATCCATGATTATAAAATATTTTGTCAAGACACAAAGACATATTAATAATATTTATTTATTTGTTTCATTTTACAATTATACAATTTATTTCAGTAAGAATATATAATAACATTTACTCTAGTGCCATACAATTCAACTTCATATTACATACACTACAAAGCTACTATATAATATACACTATAACTAAAAAAAATACACATAAAATAATATAACACTAGAATACCTGTCAGGCTGATCCTAGGTACTATTTAATTTTATTTTGCATTTTTTACACAAATATATAATATATATAGCTCCTCTCAGGCAAAGCCTGAATAGAGGCTCCGTTTTACTTTATTGGCAGTATATTAGGAAAAAAATTAAAAATATAATAATATTCTAGGATCTAAAATACAATATCAAATTTATAGTAATAGGATTTAGAGAAAAATAATTTAACTGTGTGTACTGATAAAAAACTCTTCAATTAGCAATAAGACAAATAAAACATTTAAATAATATCACTAAACTTAAAACTATTCTTCATTAATCGCAAAATACGCTCTTAACATTTAAAAAGAAAACTTCGAAAAAAATGGAAACAATACATAAATACACACAAGCTATTTTATTGTTATGTGGTTGCATTTTTATAAATATTTTCAAGACAAATTCGTTTGTTTTATTTTTATAATTATGTGCCAAATTTCATAATATAAGTAGGTATTTAAAAATAAAAAAATAAATACAAGTAAATGTATGCAAAGAGATTACTACATAGATAATATATTAAAACACCCAGAAACATTACAATTGTCAAAGCAATGTCAAGTTATAGCAGCCATGTAACCTCCAACAATTAGTAAAGGTAGCGCGTGTTTAATATGCAAACACTGTAGTACATAAATTAAATTTCTTGCTAAATGTACTTTTGTTACCAGATTGTATGTTCATACAATTTACAGGCCTACAACTGTTCAGACAGACGTGGTATATTAAGTTTAAATTGTATGTTATGACACTTGACAGTCGTAAAACTGTTCATACAGACGTGGAATATTAAGTTCAAATTATATGTTAATACAATTTACAGCCCTAAACTGTTCAAACAAACGTGGAATATTAAGTTAAAATTGTACTACATCTGATATAAGATTTAAATCTGTTTGGTGAGTGGTTTAGGACAATGATTTTAAAATCTTAATATCATGAGTTGGATCAACTTCAAGATAACTTTAGATTAAATAAAAATATATAAAATAAGTTTAATACTAGATTCAAACAAATTTCTATGATTTTTTCTTAAATTACTGAGTAATACAAAATGTTCTTCTTAGCTAAGAGAAAATACCTCATTGATAACGTTTTAGGACAGCAAAGTAACAATGCCCATGATCAATTGTTTTTGCCATTGTGAAAGCTTCGTTGCCTAGGTATTATACTCTGGACCATGAGATCGAAGGTTCGAGAATTCCCAACCTGACCAAACGTTATTGGCACTTCAAGCGTTCATAAAGGTAAATGCAGATGACTGCAGTCATAGCTGAGAAATGAAGGAAGTTAACCACTGTACGCGTGTTATTAACAGTGAACTTGTATGGGTGGGTTTTTCAGTACTACTGTACGTGTATGGGTGAGAATGTGGGTTAACCACTGTACGTGATTGGGTGGGTCATAAGAACTGAGCGTGTATAGATATATATTTCAGTACTACTGTTCGTATATGGGTGAGAACGTGGTTTAGTACCACTGTACGTGTATGGGTGGGAATGTGGGTTAGTACCTCTGTACGTGAGTGGGTGGGTCATAAGAACTGAGCGTTTATATATAGATATTTCAGTACTACTGTTCGTGTGTGGGTGAGAACATAGTTTAGTACCACTGTACGTGTATGGGTGGGAATGTGGGTAAGTACCTCTGTACGTGAGTGGGTGGGTCATAAGAACTGAGCGTGTATAGATATATATTTCAGTACTACTGTTCGTATATGGGTGAGAACGTGGTTTAGTACCACTGTAAGTGTATTGGTGGGAATGTGGGTTAGTACCTCTGTATGTGAGTGGGTGGGTCATACGAACTGAGCGTGTATAGATATATATTTCAGTACTACTGTTCGTGTATGGGTGAGAATATGGGTCAGTACATTGTACACGTGTGTGTGTGTGTGTGTGTGTGTGTGTGTGTGTGTGTGTGTGTGTGTGTGTGTGTGTGTGTGTGTGTGTGTGTGTGTGTGTGTGTGTGTGTGTGTGTGTGTGTGTGTGTGTGTGTGTGTGTGTGTGTGTGTGTGTGTGTGTGTGTGTGTGTGTGTGTGTGTGTGTGTGTGTGTGTGTGTGTGTGTGTGTGTGTGTGTGTGTGTGTGTGTGTGTGTGTGTGTGTGTGTGTGTGTGTGTGTGTGTGTGTGTGTGTGTGTGTGTGTGTGTGTGTGTGTGTGTGTGTGTGTGTGTGTGTGTGTGTGTGTGTGTGTGTGTGTGTGTGTGTGTGTGTGTGTGTGTGTGTGTGTGTGTGTGTGTGTGTGTGTGTGTGTGTGTGTGTGTGTGTGTGTGTGTGTGTGTGTGTGTGGGTCATAAGAACTGAACATGTATGGGAGGATGTTTCTATTCGTGTATGGGTGAGAATGTGGGTCATTAACACTGTAAGTGTGTGGTTGGGTAGGTGGATCAGTACCACTGTATGTGTATGAGTGGTGAGTTTTTCAGAACTACTGTAAGTATACACGCCCATACGGGTGTGTGGGCTGCAGCCTATGTCAACTGTGGAATTTTATTCTTTATATCTAAAAAAATCTTAAAACCACTTGAAATCATGAATTTCCATAAAAATTACGAATCTGATAGTGTAATAGAACCTTTGTATACTAATACTATACTAAAACACGCTAAAAACCTAAACTTTACATTATATTTTTAAGTTTCAGAAACTCTGAACTAGAGAGAACATCTGAATGAATTTTTTGTGAAGTTTAAGTTGAGAACTATAGATATATTCCAAACATCATTGGAGTTTGATAAAGAATGGACAGTCTATTTCTTTTGTGTAAATAATGAAACAAATTAAGGAAAAATATAATTTTATAGTAAAAACTAAATCCCAAACAGACGGGATTTAGTTGTTCACTTTATTGAAGTTAATGTCCTGAATAGTTTTGTTTTTTGTTTTACATATTTCAAAATACAGATAAACGTTTTACATATTTACAATAACATGTTTTACATATTTCAATTTGTAAAATATATTATGGTTTTGTTTATTAAGATGAAACAATATTTTGCTTAACCAAGTTTGTTACGGTCCTTCTTTAATTTAAGTTTTCTTTAAAAATGTAAGCATAGTTCGAATTGAAAAAAAAAAAAAAAAAAAAAAAAAATGGATGGAAAACCGTGTTTTTGCTGATACAAATATCAAATGATAGATATAAAATGTAGTAATTTAAAATATTTAAGTTGTTTTGAGGTGGATGGAAATAATAGGCTGAAAGGATATTAAACTGTTCCAAAAGTTATCTCAAACATAGTTTATCCACAACAATGTTCTACGATGTTAAACTGTTCATTATACGCCAGTAATGTTAAACACTGTTTTATCAATCACATTTTAAACAATTTGGTTTAACTGGCAACTTATAGTTTCCATCATACCCTGTAACCTTAGGTAACACTTTTTGGGAGGGTGATTTGCATATGACATTTAAGGCATCTTTGAATTGCTATTTGGGAAAAAAATTTAATTAGTGGTTAATATAAATATATGAGGACATGTTATAACACAATCCTCAGGTAGGAAATAACAAATACAATGGTTCTTTAATATCATTTTTAATTTGAAAATAATAAATTAGGTAGATCTTATAACATTTATAAAATTTTCTGTTTATACTGTTTAATGTTTGTTTCCAAGCTTGTATAGTATAAGTGTGTCAATATAGTCCCAAGACAGTTTCAGTCCAGTTGTTTGCCAGTAGCGTAATGACCTGACCTCATTTCATCGACACATTTCTGAATAATAATATCCTTCATTAACTTAATACCTTATCGTTAAATCGTATTTCTTTGTATAATAGTTTCATTAGTGCAAGTAACTTCCCAAATAAAAAAAATAAGAACTCCCATTTATAAAAAGAGATAGTTTAGTTTTGTTAAATTTTTTTAAACTTTACTCGTCAGTTAAAATGGCCCTACAGGGCTGTGCGTGGAATTTATCAAACATGTAAAGTAACAGCCATTAGCTCAATTAGAGATTTTATCCTTGTACATAACATTGGTAGTACGAAGCCGGGCACACACAATCAGTCATTTTCCCAAACAAGACACCGGACCGACAAGCAGGTTGAGCGCGAAAATCGCCGAGTGTTCTGTCAGTTGCTATTGAGCAGACCTAACATTAAGAGGTAACATGTTTTGTTTTTCAGAAGTGTGCGAATTATTGTAGTAAGGCTGGTGGCTACTGAGCTTACATGTAAATACATTTGGCAAACCATAAAATATGATGAAGGAAAGAAGACTTTTTCCTTCTCTGGTAGGAAACGGTGTTGTTTTGAAATAGGGTACACCATGGTGGACGTGGACATAAGTTGATGTCAGAACTAAAATTTCAACACGTCAGTATATACGATAATACGACAGTTTTACACGAATGTATAATATGGTATTTAAATAGTTTCATCCTTCATTGGGGAAATATGTATAAAAAACGCACACCTAAGGAAAGCTACATCCCCTCAAGACAGGTTCGTGGTACCTACGCGTTTTCTTGTGACTGGTAGCAGCTACTAAGGCCAGTATAGTCAATTTTCTCAATATGTACCTAAGCCAGTCTCCTTTTAAATTTTGCATGCTCCCTTCTAAATGAAGCCAACAAATTGTCTTACTTTTTCTTTAACTATTTGAAGACTTGCACACTATATTTGACACCTCGTTCAAAACATGATTTCTACTTTGGTAGTGCAATAGATGGGATAGGTTCCACAAAATTGGGTGTTTTTAACATTTAGTAATAAACAACAATGTGTTTTACTCGGACCATTTCATTTTACAACTGAACTCCACTAAATAAACAAGTGAAATCAACAAAACCCTTGAGCTCGCGGCAGAACTCACGGTTGTGCTCGGGGAAAGCGGGAAATTACCCCAAACAAAGACATCGGATCGATCTTCTCTTTCACCAGAAACCACCTCCAGGACGCATAGTACGATGCTCGCCTTCGATTCCGATCCCATGTCTTTCTTGTCAAATGCCCCACTAACAATTGGAATTACTCCGTTCGACCACCGTTTTCCATGCTACCTGCTAGACCCCATCTCTTGTTCGGAAAACGTCCAATAGTTTGTGCCTGTTTTTAGCCACTGAACCACCACATCGGCACACTCACCTTAAACCCCCTGTACCCTGCGTTCCTCATGCCTAATTTACAAAATCCTTACCACTGGCAAGCCGGTATGTTTGAGGGAAAACCTAAAAACTGATCTCAGATCCGATCTCACAGTACTAGACAGGATCAAGTTTTGGAGATGCCTCGCTTTCGTCGTGAATTTGAAAGAAAGCTATTTGCGTACTTTGCTCACAAATTATTTAATGAACTGTTCTCCAGCGTAACAGGCAAGGGTGTAACTGAGACTACATATAAAAAAAGTATATAAGTATTTAATGTATAATACAAGCTGATATAGCCATATGTAACTGTACTGAATACCTAACTTTATGTTTTAACAATGAATAACTAAAATAAGCTTTCATTTTTTTTAGTAATTGTAATAAGACTTGAGACGTTTTATGAATCAGCATTGTTTGTTGAAAACCGCTCCAAAATAAAGAGCTTATTTATTTATTATTCCAGTCATCATCTTAGTTGAACTCCTGCTATAATATAAATTGATAACATATTTTAATTTATACTTGCAAAATGGAATTTAAAATATCTCAAACATATGACAAGTTTTCTAGTGTTTCTATAAATTATTCACGGACACACATAAATCGCTGTCCCAGAAAATATGTCAGATGCACATACTCCGATAGATGGTAAAAATAAGGTAGTTTGTAACGGACGACGTAGAAGCTTCTTCTCAGATTACTCGTTTGCTTCAAGCAAGATATGAAAACGGAGAAACATCATTACTGTGTAATATGTAATGTAAATGTAAAATGTAAGTATGTCAAGGATTGTTAAAAGAACAGTCTTATAAAATTATTTTAAAATTTGTGTGAGCATACAGTTAACTTTTTTATTATTACGGAATGACAAAAGGTAGTTTTATGAATTATTTGGATGAGTTCATTCATAATTATAGAATAAATAAAAAATACATAATAATCAAAGTTAGTAAACAATACAATAGCATAAAGCATACATACATAAATTATTTTAAAAGGTTTACTTCGAAAATTGCTTTTTGTTTTAATAATGTTAAGAACGTACAAAAATAAGTTTTTTAATTGGTTTATTTATAAGAGTAGTGTTTAATTGGTTTATTTAATATTGCTTAGTCTGTTTAAAATTATTTAAATAATAATTTATTGATGAATTTCAATATTACGAAACAAAATTTTCAATACTAACTAGTATAAGTAGATCACTCTCACACGTAGTTGACGGTAGCACAACGTTGTTATAATATAAAAATAATAATGTAATTTTATTATTTGGACTGTACCAAAAATATACGCAGCTTAATTTTTGCCATCACTTTATCTTATTTACAATTGCACTTGATAATCTACTTCTGGTTTTCCTCTAATATTCTTGTATGGTTACAGTTCGTCACAGTTTGCAATCACTTTGAAAAAAAGTTCAGTCCATAGTTTTGCTTAGAATATACGATCACTGTATTGCTTTATTTCTTTGATGTAAGTGACAAGCCTCTGCACTACTGAAGTAATTATTGAATCGCTATCAATACTGATATTACTGATCCAGTTTCAACATCCGCCAAATTTAAACGCAACGTTCTCTTAATACATGCATCCCGAAACTCGGTCAAATTGCGACTATACTATCGCCAGTGGAAGCATGACCATGCATATCTGTGTAATTCATTCGGTGGAGCGATTACCGCTTCACAGTAAAAATAGGTTTAGAAACAACTTTTTAATAGATGCGATTATTTAGACGCACATGGGTACAGTATAACTTTAAAACAAACAATTAGTTATGTTTTTGCGGCTGATTATCGTGCGATTGAAAATTGCCAGTGGATGCCAAGCTTATGAATGAGATTGTCACTGATTAAACGTAGAGCGGAAGATTTTTTCTCAGCAAACTTCCCAATCAGTATAAAGTGGGAAGCTCAACGTTAGCTCTATCTTGTGCTAAAATATCAATACAATATTTGTGATTTATCAAGGGTTGTTTAATTTAAGCTGGATAAATATGCCTACCCTCCCATTGCAGTAATGAATGAGATTGTTCACTGATTAAACATGGAGCAGAAGAAGTTTACCCTACAAACTTCCAAATCAATACAGAATGGGAAGCTTAACGATAACTTTATTTGGCTTTTAAATTCAATATTGTGTCTAATTTTGTTTTATTCAAATAAGTAAATTCTATTAGAATGTGAGGACTTTATTAGAAATACATGCTGATCTTCCAACGTCATAAAGGTTCACAAAAATTAATTATAATCAGACTTCTAAGTAAACATTTAGAATTTTTACAAACATATATGATTGAAAACCACGACATAACTATCAACTACAAGTCAACATTATTTTACGTAAACCCCAAATCAAAATAAAATATAAATCATCCCCAAACACCATTAATATGTATTGGTATATTGAAGTTTTTGGAGTTCCAGTAAGCATATTTGACCCCGAAATTGTGGGCTCATGTTTTTCAAAATGGATTTCCTCTTTTAGTGTAATATTAGTATTTTCAAGCGAATCATTTTTGTGTGGAATATCCAAATCCGTTAACGCTTAAAATATTATGTTTTATCATTTTTTTCACTGAATACCTCAATAACACAATACTTCCTAAAGTCTTTGGGCTCAAATCTGCTTAAAAATCAATCGTTACTCATATGTTAGTGACCCCGAATAAGAAAAAGAAGAAATAAAATAAAAAAGAACACGCGTTAGGTGTGGTCTCCTAATATTTTCCTTAAAATCAAGAGAAGAGCCTTTCCTATGTTGTTGAGGCTTAGTTCTGTTTTTTTATTTGAACATGAAAACTTAAATTTTATTTGAATAATGACTAAATAATATTAAACAACACCAAATTACTAATATGTACTATATTTTTATTACTCTTCCATAGTTTAAAAGGAATGAAGTCAGTGATTAAATATTTTAAATAGTAAGGTATAGTAAATGTTAGACTAGTAAAGTCCACTACATATAGGACAGGGTGTCCGAAAACTGGAAGTACAGTGTCTGATCACAAGGTGTGCTGGTTTGTACACATTCACTATAGTAGTATCAGACTTTTTACTGCCATGAAAATACTATTATCACAGCTGTTATGTACGTTTTTACTCTCATCAATGCCTAGTTTCATGCAGCCTACTTGTAGGTTACATGCTACACCAAAAGCTCCGAAAGCCACCACCAGCCAATACCCTGGGATATTACATTTGCAGTTATTCAACGTCTTAGAGCGCAAGAACGTCAGCACTGTTTTCAGAGAGAACTTTTACCTAAAACCCAGCCATATGGAAATATTGGAAACACAACCTATATCTTCCTAATTTTGCGTGACCTGAGAAGGGTTTTTGGTTGGCAGCTAACATGTCTGGAAGATCAAACATTTACAGTTCAGCTAACAAAATAGTCGTTCGTTTAGCACTACCCAGGGAACACGCTCAGGTTATGGATTTCTGCTGGCTTCAAACAACATCATATCCCATTATAAGAAATGAAATCTCCCATAAGTTCATGGCTTTCGCTGTGAAATAGTATCCGCACATAAATTGCTGCAGACTTTGTCGTATACCGTGTTGCCACCATGATTGCTATAATATACCCTAAAATAGGGTAATTTTATTTCTAATATATCCAAAAATTAAAAATAAACACCCCAGAATAATTTCTTGATTGATTATTGTAGACAACACTGAAGTGATTAGTCATTCAACTGTGAATTTTTAACTGTCTCAATATATTTTAGAAAAGAAATGGAAGTAATTTGAATATTTTCTTGGATGTAATCATTTGTTATGCTTTTAGGAAATTTGCAAGTACAATTTAAACGAGTGTAGTAGTGTGCAAAATTATTTATTGTCGTATCAAATTTCCCTAGACAATCCCTTTCAAAGAGTTATATCCAAACAATTCATGTAAGTTAGAGAATTTCCCTAGAATAAATAACTAGAAGTGGCATCTCTTGTCTTATTAGTACTGATCAATGATCTACTAATTTATTAATTGTAGAATATTTCAAATTCACCACAGTTAATAATGTTAGGTGTGGGAATGTAGACATTTTTTGTTTCATTAAGCATCTACAGTTATTCGTAATTTTTAACAAGTTTGGAGTTGACGTTGAATGGAGATAGATATAGTCAATCAGGACAGACTGTCAGTTATCTATTAATTGATAATATAAGTAGCTTAATACTTAATGTTACAGTGATTAATCAATGTAGTTCTAATCATTCCATGACGTTAACGTCTTTGTATAGACAGACTTAATCAACATTTAGCTTGACGGCAACTAATGAAAAAAAAAAAACTTATGCATGTTTAGTTTTATTTAGCATGAGTCTTTGTATAATACAATAATATATTTCACATCTCTACTTTATGGATTACGTCAGACCTTTTACTATGTATAGCCAACAAAAATTTTAGACAACATAAATCAACGATGACAATATTTTTCTAATGTAAGAAAATAAACGTACCCTACTCTGAGACAAAATTTAAATAGGACAATTTACTTGTTCTCAGTGCTCATAAACTAACGCCTTCCAATCATTTTAAACATATCGCTCTGAGACAAGAATGAATAGGCCAGTTATATTGTTCTAAATCATTGAAAGCTAAACCTTCCAAGCCCACTAAACTTACCCACTCTGAGATATAAATGAATAGGCCAGTAAGTTAGTTCCGTGTCAACGGAAGTTAACTCATCTACACACAATAAACATACTCACTCTGAGATATGAGTGAATAGGCCAGTTCGATTGTTCTCAGCCACCGGAAGTTAATGCCTTCCGTACCCAATATAAAAACTCAATCTGAAATATGAATTAAATGGCCAATTCGCTAGTTCTCAGTCAACGGAAGTTAATGCCTTGCATACCCACTAAACATATCCACTCTGAAACGAGAGTGGATATGAAAGTTAGATTGCTCTCAGTCACCGGAAGTTAGAACATCCAAAACCACTAAATTTTCTCAATTTGAAGTAAGAGGGGATAGATCAGTTCGATTGTTCTGTCACCGGAAGTTTACGCCTTGCAAGCTCTCTAAAAGCATCCGATTTCAGAAGTGTTTGGACCTTCTATATAAATGACTGGAAGCCCACTGTTTTAATGTCTGATATTAGTATTGGTTTGTTAGGTTACTTGCTGACCATTGCAATAATTTAGTGATAAAATTATTGTTGACACTCAATGATTTTACTGAATCATATCATTACTTACAAATAAACCAGTATATTATTGTTATTGGTTTTCATGAAAGCAGTAATAACATTCGAAAATTTCCGAACTAATTCAAATTGATGATACGTGATTTTAATGAAAACTTTTGTTCAAAAATATTATTAATTAAATTTAAATATGTTATCATACATAAAGTATTAATTTCATAACCACAGAAAAAGTAGAATTTTAATCTAAGGAAATATACTTAGAAATGTACACTTTGAGATAAAATAACACTTGGTGAAGAAATGTAATGTAAGTAGAGTTACTTATTCGAGCAAATCTCCTTACAGTTTCGCAGCGCTCTAAGGAGTTTTAAGTCAAAGTTCTAATGTATTTATCTTTTTATTAATTCATACAGTTAAATTATCTCACAATATATATGTTTTATATAAATACGTTATTTTTAAAGAATACATGTATATTGTTTGTTATATTACCCCTTACTCATTTACATATTTATCAGTTAAGTGGTTTACTGATTGACAACTTAATTTACTGTGAGCATTATTTCATATTTTTAGGTAAAATAAATTGTCCAATAAATTAACCGTGTTATATTTCATGAAATATGACATGAAATAGCACGCACGTTACTGATTCAACAATTTAGAGATTTAAATATACGTGCTAAATTTCTACTATTATAAAAAATCTTGTGTTGTTAATAGCCGTCTACAATCAAATATGAAGTAAACATTTTGTAAAACCGACAGAAAATGTATTTGGTATTTATGACTCAATGGATGACATAAAGACCTTATTGAAAAGCAATGTACCTAAGTATAGGCCTAAACACAGTACATGATAGTTTTACTCACTTGCAACTTAATTCAACAAATTGAGAAGACATTAACGGCAGCAGAGCTGAAGTAATTCACGACCTATGTAACGCAAAGACATTTTACGGCAGCAGAGGTGAAGTAATTCACGACCTGTGTAACGCAAAGACTTTTTACGGCAGCAGAGGTTAAGTAATTCACGACCTATGTAACGCAAAGACTTTTTACGGCAGTAGAGGTGAAGTAATTCACGACCTTTATAACGCAAAGACATTTTACGGCAGTAGAGGTGAAGTAATTCACGACCTATGTAACGCAGACATTTTACGGCAGTAGAGGTGAAGTAATTCACGACCTGTGTAACGCAAAGACTTTTTACGGCAGTAGAGGTGAAGTAATTCACGACCTATGTAACGCAAAGACTTTTTACGGCAGCAGAGGTGAAGTAATTCACGACCTGTGTAACGCAAAGACTCTTTACGGCAGCAGAGGTGAAGTAATTCATGACCTATGTAACGCAGACTTTTTACGGCAGCAGAGGTGAAGTAATTCACGACCTGTGTAACAAAAGACTTTTTACGGCAGCAGAGGTGAAGTAATTCACGACCTATGTAACGCAGACTTTTTACGGCAGCAGAGGTGAAGTAATTCACGACCTATGTATCGCAATGACTTTTTACGGCAGCAGAGGTGAAGTAATTCATGACCTATGTAACGCAAAGACTTTTTACGGCAGCAGAGGTGAAGTAATTCACGACCTGTGTAACGCAAAGACTCTTTACGGCAGCAGAGGTGAAGTAATTCATGACCTATGTAACGCAGACTTTTTACGGCAGCAGAGGTGAAGTAATTCACGACCTGTGTAACAAAAGACTTTTTACGGCAGCAGAGGTGAAGTAATTCACGACCTATGTAACGCAGACTTTTTACGGCAGCAGAGGTGAAGTAATTCACGACCTATGTATCGCAATGACTTTTTACGGCAGCAGAGGTGAAGTAATTCATGACCTATGTAACGCAAAGACTTTTTACGGCAGCAGAGGTGAAGTAATTCACGACCTATGTAACGCAAAGACTTTTTACGGCAGCAGAGGTGAAGTAATTCACGACCTATGTAACGCAAAGACTTTTTACGGCAGTAGAGGTGAAGTAATTCACGACCTATGTAACGCAAAGACATTTTACGGCAGTAGAGGTGAAGTAATTCACGGCCTGTGTAACGCAAAGACTTTTTACGGCAGCAAAGGTGAAGTAATTCACGACCTATGTAACGCAAAGACTTTTTACGGCAGCAGAGGTGAAGTAATTCACGACCTATGTAATGCAGACTTTTTACGGCAGCAGAGGTGAAGTAATTCACGACCTGTGTAACGCAAAGACTTTTTACGGCAGCAGAGATGAAGTAATTTACGACCTATGTAACGCAGACTTTTTACGGCAGCAGAGGTGAAGTAATTCACGACCTATATAACGCAAAGACTTTTTACGGCAGTAGAGGTGAAGTAATTCACGACCTATATAACGCAAAGACATTTACGGCAGCAGAGGTGAAATAATTCACGACCTATATAACGCAAAGACATTTACGGCAGCAGAGGTGAAGTAATTCACGACCTATGTAACACAAAGACTTTTTACGGCAGTAGAGGTGAAGTAATTCACGACCTATATAACGCAAAGACATTTACGGCAGCAGAGGTGAAGTAATTCACGACCTATGTAACGCAGTTTTTTACGGCAGCAGAGGTGAAGTAATTCACGACCTGTGTAACGAAAGACTTTTTACGGCAGCAGAGGTGAAGTAATTCACGACCTATGTAACGCAGACTTTTTACGGCAGCAGAGGTGAAGTAATTCACGACCTATGTAACGCAAAGACTTTTTACGGCAGCAGAGGTGAAGTAATTCACGACCTATGTAAGTAGTATAGAAATGGCGGTTGAAGCACAACCTTGGACTTTGTACTGTTATTGTTTACAAATTTATCACCACGTGTTGACCTTGAGGTCAAGTTTACTATTGTTTACTACTGCCACGTGGCGACCTTGAAGGTCAAGTTTACTACGAGCACGTGGACCCCCCGCAACGTTGTCCTAGGTCAGTGTTGTTTTGGGTGTGACGTCATGCCGCGCTCTGACGTCACGGCGTATTTATTAAATTAATTGTATTTATTGTGTGGGCAAAAAGTGTCGACGGCCGTTGCTGGGATCGATCCTAGAACCTTCCGTTTGTGAAACGGAGTCGAATCCACTGCGGCACAGTGACACACCCGAGAGGGTAACGTAAGTAGCGGCAGAAGAACGTGTGCCTTCGTTCGCTTCGCTTACACCGAACCGACTA
>JAQJVL010000001.1:5426491-5558991 GCA_035578905.1 Stictocephala bisonia
ATAGGTCTTGAATGGCTTCATGGACTGGATTTAGCTTTGTGACAGGAGATCATTTGTTATTTATTTATGATTTTTATTATAGTGTAATGGCCTTTGGACTTTTTGTACAACTATATAACTCAGCTTTTGCGTATTTTTATAAAAAAAATATAAATAAATAACAATAGTAGCTGACAAAAAAACCATCCAATATATACTTATTGGTTTAGCAATTAGTTTAGTAAATCTGTATTTTAGATACTTAAAATAGTTTTTAAATAAATATACAAGAACATTATAATATTTATCTATATGCTTTCAGGTAAGGATACGATTTTATGACTTAAATGACATTGCTTACTATTAAATATACTCAGATTTTAAACAAATTAATAAAATATTAAACGAAAATGTTTCTATACATCTTAAATCTTAGTGTCAACTGAAATAACTTCAAAGGATTCCATAACTATATTTTACAAAATCAAATAAAAAATTCGTTACCCAAGAAAAGGGTAATATTCCTGCCAGAGATGGACATGAAAAGACTCCCTCATAACAGCCAAAGTAGAGCAGGTCCTTTATGAACATCAGTATTTTTGTAGTATCCTCTCAGATTACAGAAAACCCAAAAGAACCCTCTTCACTGTGTAACATACCTTATGTTTACTTGGTACATGAACAGTTCACGTAAGGAAAATACTATCCACTTTGAATAAATAAGGACATTCTATAAATACATAGCCTTATCTAGCCACACTTAAATACAAATGGAATTTCAAAATATTCTTTTGAAATGGTTTATATTGGCTAAATTAAATACCAACTGTTATCTATTTATTTTATTTAAAAATCACTAACATATAATTCTTTGTATTACTATTAATATACTGACATTTACTTGTAATTTAATTTAAATAACATAGATAAGACATAAGACATAAGATATTTATTGTCATCACACATTTACAAAAAACGTATTGACATTGTCACAAGTTATGACTATTTACTATGCTAAATTAATAAAACTAATACAATATGCCTGTATCGTATCCTATATTATAATAAATTATATATTGTAAACTACATCTCAAAATACTTTTTAAAATCAATTTGGAAAAAATTGTTTACTTCATAAAGACATTCTTGAACTAAAATCTTTCTAATTTTATTTTTAAACTGGGAATTGTGCAATTCTCTAACATATGCCGGTAGATAGTTAAATAATTTTGTCGACATAAAGTACCAATTTTTCTGAGATGTGGTGCGTTTATACTTCATTGTTCGAATGTTACTTTTATGCCTCGTTGCATGCTCATGATAAATGGTATTTTTTGAGAACAATTGTTGATTGTTTTTTACAAATAACAATGAATGAAATATGTATAGAGAGGGTAGCGTTAATACTTCCAATCTGATAAAAAGGGGCCGACAATGACTTTTGCTGCTAGCATTGCAGATAATCCGTATTGCCCTTTTTTGCAAAATAAAAAGTTTCATGGAATGTTGGCTATTACCCCACAATTGCACCCCATAACACAAGTGTGAGTGAACTTGAGCATAATATACTTGCAATAAACACACCACATCTATAGATGTACTTAGTCTACGCAACATATATAAACCCTTTGACAACCTCCTTGATACATGTTCGGTGTGAGTTTTCCACGACAAGTTTGGTTCCAGCCAGATACCTAAAAATTTAAGAGATAATTCTTTTTCGGTTTGTAAGCTTACTTTTGGGCTGCTGTAAAAAAAATGTATCTCTTGAGTTTTATTGACATTCAAAACTAAGTTGTTGGCAGAGCACCAGTCTCCTAAAATTGAGGATCTATTTTTAAGTTGATCGTGAACACCTATCAATGTATTACTTGAGACTTTCAGCCCAAAATCATCTGCAAAAAGATACCCATTATTGCTCATATTATCAATATTGGCTGGCAAATCATTTATATATATATTGAAGAGAAGAGGTCCCAAAACTGAACCTTGTGGAACTCCACATCGGCTCACTCTCTCCCCAGAAAACAAAGTACCCAAACAAACATATTGAGATCGACAGGACAAGTAAGATTCAATCAATTTTACTGAAGGGCTGTCAACACCATAAAAACGAAGCTTCTGACACAGTAAATCATGATCCACCGTGTCAAAAGCTCTTGTCATATCATAAGATCTAAAACAAACAGATAGCCCTTTTTCAAGATCATTTACTACACCATCTACTAGGTTACTTATTGCATTAACAGTGCTTTGATTGGGTCTAAAACCAAACTGTTTTTCTGTAAAAAGGAAATTGTCCTCAAAGTAATTAGAGAATTGCATATTAATTAATGATTCAAACATCTTGGATATTACTGGAACAATTGAAATAGGGCGATAGTTATGTATTTCATTTTTATCATTCGTTTTAGGAATTGGAATTACTTTAACTTTCTTGAGATCTCTTGGATATACACTATTATCTATGCACTGATTGAATAAATATGATAACACTTCACTTATAAAAGGGGCTGACAATTTCAAAATTAAAGAATTTACACCATACATGTCTAGGCAATTACTGTTACTTAACTTATTTATAGCATTAAAGACATCTTCTACTTTAACATGTGAAAATGAGAAACGGGTGGAGATAGTTTTGATGGTTTTCAAATAATGGGAGCTGGGAAATTTACTTTGGGCTATACTATCTTTAAGCTGTTCCACATGACTAATAAAAAAAATCATTAAAACCATCAGGTTTAATTCCACACGCGGTAGAATTGCTTTTAGAGTTGTAGTTTGTTAGATTATTAACTACTTCCCACATTTTTTTGGCTTTATTATGAGACTGGTTGATAACTTTAGAATAGTAACTTTGTTTTGCCTGAATTATTGATTTTTTATAATGATTTTTACATTGCTTGTAACTATTAGTAAGATAATCACACTTGTATACTTTAGATAAATTATAAAGCTGATCACACTTTTGCTTAAGTTTAAACAGATCGTGGGTATACCATTTATTATCAGTATTTTTAATTTTCGAAACTTGAGAAGAAAGAGGAAATGCTATGTTAACTGCCCACATGAATAGTCTATTAAATATTGTAAACTTTTCATCTACATCTCCTGGAGAGTAAACATCAAACCATGTTATTGATTTTAAAGCATTTACAAAAACCTTTATATTATAGTCGTTCATAGATCTAACAAATCTCTTCTCTAGGGTTTTACGTGGAGTTGCAGGAGTGATTTTTACCTTTAAAATGGCTTTGCAAATAACAGCATTATGATCTGATAAAACTGTGTGAACAACAGAAGACACCCACCGACTACGATGAATGTCTGTTACAATGTTGTCAACACAGTTCCCAGAACCTATCTGTGGACCCGGTCTAGTTATATCACTTACTGTAATACTCAAGCCAAAAGCATGTAACATGTTAAGTAACTCTCGCTCAAACCTGCCTCCTTTTCCAAACTTAACATTGAAATCAGCACAAATCATAATACTATTCTTAGACTTCGTAGCAATCAATAATACATTATAGAAACAGTGTAAAAAATTTTCAAAAAAGTCAACATTATCATTATAAGGCCTATAAATAGTTACAATAATCACATTTTCCTCAATGAGTTTTATTGCAGCCACTTCGCAAACCATCTCAATAGACAGAGCACTAATGCTTGGGATAGTTTCAAATAAACATCCACTTTCAACAAAAATGGCTACCCCTCCGTGTAATCTGGTTGGTCTACCATATATTGCTGCCAATTCGTAACCAGGTATTGACACAAATTGAGTATCGCTACCTCTAGCCCAATGCTCAGCTAATGTGATTACTTTAGTATTATATTGATGCCCCAAAAAACTAAGATATTCAATTTTATTTGAAAGGCATTGTACATTCCAAAACAAAACGTCAATACAACGCTCATCTACACTGCAGGACGGTTTAATGTAATTTACCTCACAATTAGGGGTGGAATGTGTTTCAACAGACCTAAAAAACTATCAGTTCGGGGAGTTTGGCTCGAGTCTCCAGTTACATTAATGGCGAATCGCTCATTGTTTACAATGGGGCTCTTATCAGGCTTAGCTAAATTATCATTATCACTTATATTATTTACAGTAGTATTTACATCACTAATAGTGTTGCTAAAAGTAAATTCTTCAATATTTACTCTAGTCTGCTGATCATTATCAACAACGCTAGTGTCTGACTCTATCGTAACATGCTGTGGACTGAGATAAGAGTTATCTGTAGCTGCTGAACCGGTTACGCTTATGTTACTGTTTGCCTGAGTTAACAAACTATTTTTAATAATCTTACACAATAATCGTTTTCCTAGTTTGTTCATGTGCAAACCGTGATTTGTATAGGTAGCTCTTTTAAAATTAGAAGTTGAAATAAAATAACAGTTACGGTTTTTTTTACATAATTGGCTGATTTTCCTATTTACTATATTTATTGTTTTGTTTTGTTGAGGTGAATCAAACCTTAACGGAATATTTACAAAAGCTACTGAACAACTAGTTGATTTTTGAATAACCTTTTGAACACAACTTAAGTCTACCCTAGAAGTATAGCTCAGGTCATTAGTCCCCCCAATTACTACGAGGCAGTCTTCGGCACCGAGGGATGCGCAGTCCGCGTCCAAGTGGTCAGTGAGATGGGAGAGCGGCGCGCCAGGCATCGTGTGACAGCTCACGTTGTACGCTGCTCCCAGCTCCACCTGTAGAAGTGGCCCCAAGTCTTTACCGTAGCTATCAGCTAGAATATGAATCTTTTTTACTTTATTAGATTGTACCTGGGAATTATTTTTTGTAACAATACCTTCCGTGCGCGTGGCACATTGAGCTTCCACGGTTGTTTTTTTGTTGTAGTTTGACAAATTTACTTTGTTCCCTTTGCTTAACTTTTATTTTATTTTTTTCGCTATATTTGTTTTGTGGACCATATTTCTTCCACCTCCATGTGTATTTGATAGCTCACAAGAAGAAACATTTTTATTACTTAATTCATCTATAACCATATCTTTCATATGGACAGTGTTTTCTAACTGCGTTAAGGCTTCAATGTAAAAAAGAACTTGTTCTTCCAATAAACTTATCCTATTAATATTCTCTTCTGTTTCTTCCAAACTCCTGTGTTTACTCAACTTACACTTAAATAGCTGCGAGTTAAATAACTCTTGCGATACAAGGTTGTTGTTATGAAAGATGTAAGCAATTTTTGATCTCTTATCAATCACATCCAGGTCAGTTATCTCTACTGTTGACATGTCATTCACATTTAGCTTGCTCATTATTCGCTGAACAATAATGTCAGTGTAGATCAACACATACATGCCACAGTCATAATTGTTTTGTTGTTGCGGTGTCGGTACAACATGTATTTTTATTGTTTCCACAGAAGTTACACCATGTAATAATGTTTTTATTTTTAGAGCCAATTTTTCGGCTGATGCATAATTATATTTGGAGCAGGAGTCAAAATAATAAAAAATATCATCATTCCTTTGGTAAAGCAATAAGCTCCAATGGCTTCCTTCTGCTGTGGGTGCGCTACTGTCATTAATGGGCATCAATATGTGGTCATAAGCCTCCAATGACAAAGGATTTAAGAGATGCTCGTAATCCTCTAGTATTTTTACACCATTGCTGACGACCGGATTAAGGCACAAAATAGGTTTGGATTTTATAAGTTTGTCTTCAATTAAATTCAAATAGCGTCGGATTACGTCATCGCACAGCCAGTTTGGGCCCAATAATGTTCTTATCACGCTATCAGATAAATTTGAGTTTTTCTGGTCTACTAGGGCGTTATTTAAATTCGAGTCACCAGCTATGATGTCTTGAGGATTTACATATGTATTTGGATATCCTATTTAACGAAGATTACAAGAAACAGTATCAAATAAATTACCCTAAATACATTTTATTGTATTCTATTCCAGCACTACGGACAATAGCAAATCGTAAATAATCACACATCTACAATAAATAGGCATGATATAAGCACCTAACATTAGAATACGTATGTTTAAGGTCATCTGATACTTTTAAAAAAATATACTTTTAGTTCTTTTTTATGTTTATGATCCACCTCTTAATTAACATAAACTTTGTATAATCTCAAGAATTAAATAAATAATGATACAAAGGAATGAAATGAATATAATTAAAACTTTTTTTAGTGTACATATATATCGTATGGTTTGTTGTCAGCGACCATTGTTAATTATAAAGATGCGACGTATATTTGGATAAATATCCAAAAGTCATAATTATATGTGCATTGATTATAAAATGTAAAGCGATCTCCTGTCACAAAGCAAACTCCAATCGATCGAGCCATCTACACCTGCCTAACTGATTCTGTGTATGCTGACCAATCTATCCGTAAAAGAGCGCAGGGGGCACTCTGTAACTATGTGATCCATTGTAGAGATATACTCACCACAATCAAATGACTGATCTAATGTCAATCCCCATTTATACTTCCAATAATTGCATCTGCCAACGCCAGTTCGGAACCGATTAAATAGTGTCCACTTCCTACTAGGGAAGTTCAACCCACCTACAGGGGTTGTGATGTTTGCGTCCATAGCAATTCTTTAAAGCTGTACGTACACCCTGAGTAGTTCTAAACAACCCACCTACAGGGGTTGTGATGTTCGCGTCCATAGCAATTCTTTAAAGCTGTACGTACACCCTGAGTAGTTCTAAACAACCCACCTACAGGGGTTGTGATGTTCGCATCCAAAGCAATTCTTTAAAGCTGTACGTACACCCTTAGTAGTTCTAAACAACCCACCTACAGGGGTTGTGATGTTCGCGTCCATAGCAATTCTTTAAAGCTGTACGTACACCCTGAGTAGTTCTAGACAACCTACCTAAAGGGATTGTGATGTTCGCGTCCATAGCAATTCTTTAAAGCTGTACGTACACCCTGAGTAGTTCTAAACAACCCACCTACAGGGGTTGTGATGTTCGCGTCCATAGCAATTCTTTAAAGCTGTACGTACACCCTGAGTAGTTCTAAACAACCCACCTACAGGGGTTGTGATGTTCGCGTCCATAGCAATTCTTTAAAGCTGTACGTACACCCTGAGTAGTTAGTTCTAAACGAGTAACAAATCTGGTAGCTGGATTATCACGACTTTGTATCAAACCTAACTTTATACCAAACCTTTTTCAGTATAAAGTTAGGTTTGGGACCATGAGTTTTTCCTTAGTGGGAGTTATTTAAAGTGTTCATTTATAAGGGGTTTTACTGATGTTAACTAAACCATTATGTAAGTTTACTTAAGTTTACTAAACCATTATTAAGTGTAACGTCGTATAAAAAAAAATCATTGTTTCTTCCGTTACTTGTTGGTACCAAGTTTGTAATATTATTTTTAAATCTATAAAAAGTTATTTATACATGGGCTACTATTATTTCACCAATAATAAGATATGAATAAAAAATGTACGTCTCTCTTTGAATATAATCACAAGAATTAGTATTAAGTGCAAACATACTGTAAATAGCTTTAAAAATAATATCTAAATACTAACCAAACAACAATCCTAGTACAAAATATATGTATATTGCTACAAATATTTCGTTTATTATTTTATAAGGTTCATGTTATGTCTATTCAATACCAGAAAACTACTTCACTTAGTGATTACCAAATATTAAATCAATTGACCAGTATTATTGGTAATTGTATTATAACTGACCTACATTCCACGACACAGTCCAAAATTTGTCAGTTATTATAGAAAATGGTTGTAACAACCAAGTAGGTAAACTCCTAAGAACAACTTTATAGGTAGTTACTTAATATGAAGTGACTCAAGCTTGAGGATTGACTTCGTCGTTTCAAGAAACAGCCCAAGTTAGAAGCACCAATAACTTCAGGATGGAAGGGACAGTAGAATAGACTAGTTAAATACTTGTTTTTGCTATGAAGAAATCAAGTCTTAGCTCTTCCTACTGATCAACAAAACGACTATGGAGAATAGGCAGTGTAAGATTAATAAGATTGGTCTCAACTTATTAATAATAATAATAAGTCTCACATTCAACCTTACTCTGCACATTCCACATATAATATTGATATGGAAAACAAATTCAAGCAGAATAAGGGAAATTATTGGTGCTTGTAACTTGGGCTGTTTCTTGAAACAACGAAGTCAATCCTCAAGCTTGAGTCACTTTACATTGAGTAACTACCTCCAAAGTTGTTCTTAGGAGTGGACCTACTTGTTGAAATACAACCATTCTCTATAATAACTGACATATTTTGGACTGTGTCGTGGAATGTAAGTCAGTTATAATACAATTATCAAGTATACTGGTCAATAATTATGTAATATGAATAAATAATTGGTAATCACTTAGTTAAGTAGTTTTCTGGTATTGAATAGACATAACATGAACCGTATAAAATAATAAACGAAATATTTGTAGCTATATACAAATATTTTGTATTTGGTGGATTTTGGTTTGGTTAGTATTTAGATATTATTTTTAAAACTATCGACAGTATCTTTGCCTTGCACTTAATACTAATTTTTGGGATTATGTCCAAAGAGAGATGTACAGTTTATATTAATATCGCATTATTAGTAGTAGGCCACTCAGCCACCGGCTTTCCCAGTGGGATTGATAACATTAGAAATAAATAATTAATTAGCTTCGTTTCAAGTTGGGGAAACAGTGTTCCAGTGATATTTTAGTTTTTATATTAGCTAATATCGTATAATATTTTCGAAAGAAGTTTGAAATGTTTTGATAAAAACAATTACCTTTACAATGGCATAATTTAATTTTTAAGTATTAAATAATCACTTTTATATTATAAGCTTTTTGTAAAGTATTGTATTTTAAATACAGTCCTCGTACTATTCAGAAAAATTAATTAACAAATTAGTTTTTTAAAGCCTTTCATCGATTTGTATTGCTAGGTTATGCAAGTTTTTTAATGAGTTAAAAGACAAATAATACATTGCAAATATTAATATCACTCATATATATTTATTGGCTTAAAACCAATCTTTATGCTGTAAAATAAATCAATTTTAAATATTTTGTCTACACATTTATGAATAACAAATAATACGCACGCTGAATATAAATTTAAAATTCTACTAAAATATTTCATACTTAAATAAAACTTTGAACTGTTCCAAAATAACATAATTTATTTAAAAACTGTTATATATTTGGTAAATATAAATCAGTTTGAAAACAGATTTAGTAAGTATTTCAGGTTTACACCGTTATTATAATAACATTTTGTGACTCATACAGTACTAAAATTATTTTATGCACTGTTTATAACAAGCATAAGATAAGCCAGCCACAAAACCCAGTAATATACATGAACAAATATGAATTATCTCCATCAGCCAATATTTGCTGTTCCCAACTCCCGGCCTTGTGTCGTACTTGTTTCTTTGGGTTGTTATAATGTGATGTAGTATAGATTATCTCCAACAGCCAATATTTGCTGTTCCCAACTCCCGGCCTCGTGTAATGCTTGTGTATTTGGGTTGTTATAATGTGAGGTAGTATAGATTATCTCCAACAGCCAAAACTTGCTGTTCCCAACTCCCATTTCGTGTTATGGTGTTTCTTTGGGTTGTTATAATGTAAGGTAGTATAGATTATCTCCAACAGCCAAAACTTGCTGTTCCCAGCTCCCATTTCGTGTTATGGTGTTTCTTTGGGTTGTTATAATGTAAGGTAGTATAGATTATCTCCAACAGCCAAAACTTGCTGTTCCTAACTCCCGTCCTCGTGTAATGTTGTTTCTTTGGTTTGTTATAATGTAAGGTAGTATAAATTATCTCCAACAGCCAAAAATTGCTGTTCCCAACTCCCATTTCGTGTTATGGTGTTTCTTTGGGTTGTTATAATGTAAGGTAGTATAGATTATCTCCAACAGCCAAAACTTGCTGTTCCCAACTCCCGTCCTCGTGTAATGTTGTTTCTTTAGGTTGTTATAATGTGATGTAGTATAGATTATCTCCAACAGCCAATATTCGCTGTTCCCAACTCCCGTCCTCGTGTCATACTTGTTTCTTTGGGTTGTTATAATGTGAGGTAGTATAGATTATCTCCAACAGCCAAAACTTGCTGTTCCCAACTTCCATTTCGTGTTATGGTGTTTCTTTGGGTTCTTATAATGTAAGGTAGTATAGATTATCTCCAACAGCCAAAACTTGCTGTTCCCAACTCCCGTCCTCGTGCTATGTGTTTCTTTGGGTTTTTATAATGTGAGGTAGTATAGATTATCTCCAACAGCCAAAACTTGCTGTTCCCACCTCCCGTCCTCGTGTTATGGTGTTTCTTTGGGTTTTTATAATCTAAGGTAGTATAGATTATCTCCAACAGCCAATACTTGTATTCGCTGTTCCCAACTCCCGTCCTCGTGTAATGTTGTTTCTTTGGGTTGTTATAATGTGATGTAGTATAGATTATCTCCAACAGCCAATATTTGCTGTTCCCAACTCCCGTCCTCGTGTCATACTTGTTTCTTTGGGTTATTATAATGTGATGTAGTATATATTATGTCCAACAGCCAATAATTGCTGTTCTCAACTCCCGTCATCGTTCTTATGGTGTTTCTTTGGGTTTTTATAATGTGACGGTAGATATAGATTTATCTCCCAACAGCCAAACTTGCCTGTTCCCACCTCCCGGTCCTCGTGTCATACTTGTGTTTCTTTGGTGTTTTTTATAATCTAAGGTAGTATAGATTATCGTCCAACAGCCCAATCATATTCGCTGGTTCCCAACTCCCGCTCCTCGTGTCGTGCTTGTTTTCTTTGGGTTGTTATAAAGTGATGTAGTATACGATTATCTCCAACAGCCAATAATTTGCTGGTTTCCCAAACTCCCGTCCTCGTGCTGTACATGATTCTTTGGGATGTTATAATGTGATGTAGTATAGATTATCTCCAACAGCCAATATTCGCTGTTCCCAACTCCCGTCCTCGTGTCATACTTGATTATTTGGGATGTTATAATGTGATGTAGTATAGATTATCTCCAACAGCCAATATTTGCTGTTCCCAACTCCCGTCCTCGTGTCGTACTTGTTTCTTTGGGATGTTATAATGTGATGTAGTATAGATTATCTCCAACAGCCAAAACTTGCTGTTCCCAGCTCCCATTTCGTGTTATGGTGTTTCTTTGGGTTGTTATAATGTAAGGTAGTATAGTTTATCTCCAACAGCCAAAACTTGCTGTTTCCAGCTCCCATTTCGTGTTATGGTGTTTCTTTGGGTGTTATAATGTAGGTAGTATAGATTATCTCAACAGCCAAATTGCTGTTCCCAAATCCCGTCCTCGTGTAATGTTATTTCTTTGGGTTGTTATAATGTGATGTAGTATAGATTATCTCCAACAGCCAATATTCGCTGTTCCCAACTGCCGTCCTCGTGTCATACTTGTTTCTTTGGTTTGTTATAATGTAAGGTAGTAATAGATTATCCCCAACAGCCAATATTCCTTTTTCCCCAAACTCCCTTTCCTGGGTTTTTCATATTTGTTTTTTTTGGGGTTTTTTTTTAAAAATGTAAGGTAGTAAGATTATCCCCAAAACCCCAATTTTTGCTCTTCCCATCCCCCGGCCTCGTGTAATGCTTGTTTTTTGGGTTTTTTATAATGTGAGGTAGTTTTGATTATCCCAAACACCCAAAAACCCTTGCTGCTCCCAACTCCATATTTTGTCATGGTTTTTTTTTTTTTTTCCTTTGGGTTTTTATAATGTAAGGTAGTTAAAAATTATCTCCAACACCCAATTATTCGCTTTTCCCCAACTCCCCCCCTGTGTCATACTTGTTTTTTTTGGGGGTTTGGGTTATAATTTGTAAAATGTAGTTAGTTTTTCCCTCCAACAGCCGATTTTTGCTTTTCCCCAAACTCCCGTTCTCGAGTCGTACTTTTTTCTTTTGGGATTTTTATAATGTGATTTTAGTATAGATTATCTCCAACAGCCAATTTTCCCTTTTTCCCAACCCCCGGGCCCTTGTGTCTTATTTGTTTCTTTGGGATTTATAATTGATGTAGTTATATTTCCCCAAACCGCCAATATTCATTTTCCCCAACCCTCCCCCCCTATTGTATCTTTTTTTTTTGGGGGTTGTTATAATTAAGGTAGTATAGTTTTATCTCTAACAGCCCAATATTCGCTTTTCCCCAACCCAGCCCTTTCGTGCATATTTGTTTTTTGGGTTGTTATAATGTGATGTAGTTTTTGGATTATCTCCAACACCCAAAATTGCTTTTCCCCCCAAACCCCCTATCTTTGGTTATGGGGGTTTCTTTTTTTTTTTAAATAATGAAAAGGTTAGTAAATTTTATCTTAAACCCAGCCAATATTCGTGTTCCCAACTCCCGTCCCGGGGTCATATTTGTTTCTTTGGGTTGTTAAAAATGTGATGAATTATAGAATATCCCCAACAGCCAAAAATTTGGGCTTTTCTCAATCCCGCCCCTTGTGTCTGCTTGTTTAGGGGGTTTTTTGTTTTTTTAATTTTGGGATAGAATTAAATTTTATCCCCGACGGGGCCAATATTCGCGTTTCCAACCCCCTGCTTTGTGTTTTTTAGGTTGATATAATTTTAAGTGATATTAGATATTTCTTTAGGAATCTTTCATAAAAATAGCCAAATCGATACCAATATCTCGGGTTATTCAAAAAACTTTTTAATTTGCCTCCCTTTGGTGGTGACTCCTTTTTTTTAAATTTTTTAAAGGGGGGATGTTATTTAATAATAAATATCAATTAATAAATTTAATATAAGCTTTGGGCATAAATTTTAAAACTTGAAACTTTTCAAAAATTCTTTTTCTTCATTTAAAATTAATTTAAACCCAAATGATTTATTTATTTTAAGGGTTTTTTGGAAAAACCAATTAATAAATAAAAAAAATTAATATTTAAATTTTAAGATCCTCTGGATTAAGTAATAAACATATATAAAACGATTTTATGAGTATTTTTTGATTACTTAAAGAAAATTTGTGAAATTTTAAATAATGTTAACAAATTGAAGCCCCAAATTTTAAAATTTTAAAGTGTAAAAGGGTAAAAAGTTTTTAGTTGCGATTTTTTAGAGGTCAATACCATTTTAAGTATTATGAGTGTTAATACCACTGTACATGTGTTTTTCCAAGTTTTAAATTTAATTTTTATATTTTTTATTTTCTTTTAAATGTTTTATTTTTACTAGCTCCCTTTGAAAATTTTTCATTTTTAAAAAGTCTTTCTTATTATTTATTTAGTGTTAATTTGTATTGTTCTATATTTAATTGTATTTTGTCATGGTTGTTTACTGATATTTTTGTTCTTTATTCATTGCATAACAAAGAGTGTTATTTTTTTGTTATATTTTTTTTCCCATGGTCAGATTATTTGATTTTTTATAAATTTTTTAACTTTTGCCCTTGGTTTTTATCTTCTCTTAAGAGTCTGCAGAGGCTGTCAGCCATGTTGAGTTTAGTCCGTAAAAAAACCAATGTTTTTTTTACAAACCCCAAATTTTTTCATTATTTTTTAAATTAAAAATTTGTGTAGGGATGTTTTCATTTTTAAAATTTTTTTTTATTTGAGTTTTGGGATTTGCTCTTGATTTTTTTAAATTTTTTCCAAAAGTTTTGAAAAATATGTGAAGATAAAAGCTTCAGACTCAATTTGTGTTGTATTTTTTCCTATAAAATTATTTAATTAGGAATTTGCAATCCCCTTTTTAAAAACGCAAAAAACTAATTTTTTTAAAAAAATGCAATTTGTTTGAAAAAACATTAGGTTAAACAAAACATTTAATTTAGTTTAGGGCGTGAGGGTATGCCCATTTAAAAATAACCGTTTTAAAGGGATTAAATCAACATGGCCGTTTAAGATTGCAGACTCTAAAAGGGCCTCGGGGTATGAAAGATTTGGGTTTAAAAATATTCACAAACAAAACATTTGTTTTCAAATTTATCTTTTTTTAAATTTGCCTTTTTATTATTTTTTTGGGTATTTTTATTTTCTTTGTGGGTTTTTTTCCCGGTTTTTTTTAAATATTAAAATTTTTTTTTAATTTCAAAAATTTGTTTTTATGTGTAAACTTTATTTTTTTCCCCTACTAAAATCGGGGCATTTTTAAACTAACCCTTCCTTGGGGGACCCGTATTTTGGGAGTTGGGTTTAAAAACCCGTACTGAAAATAATTAACATGGGAAAAAAACTGTAAAATTTTAAAGGCATAGTAAATGTTGGGTTTTTTAAAAATTGTAAATGAAACTTGACTGATGGGGTTCCAAAATTTTAAAAAAAATTTTTTTGGGTGGATATTAAAACATTAAATTTATAATAAATAAAAAGCTTTAGATCTCTACGCTAGAGTAAACAGAATTGTGTTGTGGTGGATGTTTTTTACTGATGGTTTTAAATTCATTTAAAAAACAAAAAAACTTTTAAGAAACTTTTTTAGTACAATGTGCCCTTGAAATATTTTTTTGTCCAAAAAAACAAATTTTTCTATATATTTACTTGACGGAATTCCGTATAAATTGTTAAGAACTATTCCTCAGTGACAAAATATCTTTAGTTGTTGGATTTTACTTCTTACTACCATAATTGAAAGGGTTTTGGTTTGTGGGATTTTTTAAACCCGGAAATTTGAGGGTGGGTGGAGGAAAAAAACCCCCTTCAAGTAAAATTTAATAAGTACAGTGAATAAAAATCCCCCCCAACCCCCAGGGAAAACGTACGTAATTAATGACCATCCTACTCACCCAAACACAAAAGGGGGGTTATGATTCCCAACCCACTTCTGCACTTTAAAGGTGTTTATAAACCCCTAAAATACAGTGGTTTTTTGGGACTCTCCTACCCCCCCATGAACGTAGTTAATGATGACCCTGAAACCCCAACCCCTTCATATAAAAATAATATTTTTTGCAAAAAGGCAATAATAGATAAATATAGTTTATACCCTCCCATTATCAAAAACAAGTAAAAATGGCTATGATTCTCCTACCCACCCATGAACGTACGTTAATGATAACACTCACATCCACCCACAAACGTGTGTTGTTAAGGGTTTAAATTTATTTATAATTAAAATAATACACAGTGGAAGTAAAAACCCCAACTTTCCCCCCTTGGGGCCTTTTTCGTTAAAGGGGAAGAAGGGTTAAAATAACATACTTACTTCGAAAAGGGGGTTTTTTTTGGGGAATAGTTTTATGAGTGCACAAATCCAAAATTTTTGAAAAAAAAAAACATTTTTTTTTTCTTTTTAAATTTGGAATGAAGTATTTAGAAGTTAATTAAATTCTCGCTTTGTTAAAAAAATGTTTAGGTAACTGAGTTCGGAAAGATCAAAGGAAATAGATATCTTTTGATGAAAGCCCAGAAAAAGCAAATCAAGACTTATTGAATCATTAGGATCGAATAAATCTTGGGCTACTTTTTATTACTATTTTGCTTTTAATAATAAGGGAATTAATGAAAAAAAACATTAATAAAAAGGGGGTTGGAAACTTTTTGGGCAAAAAATACCTGTTTAAAATTTAAACCCCTTAAAAAGTTAAAAATTTTTTTAGGTATTTGATCACTCTGGATTTAGGGGTTAAATTTATATTTTGAAAAAAGGTTGCAATAAATTTTTATCAAAACCCCAATTTCAATAATTTTAAAATTTTTCTTAATATTTATAACGATAAAAGGGGTTAGTAATATTTTTTTTCCTTTGACCCCCAAAATTTTTTATTTAAGTATATATTACTTTCCCCAAACATTTTAATTTTAATAAATAATAATTTTTTTGAAAGGGAATAAAATGTTCTTGTTTTCCAAAAATAAAAACTTATAAATAAAAAGTTGGGATAATTTTTTTTTTAAAAATTTAAAAAACACTTACTTAGAACAAAACATAACTTAAAAAAATTTTAAAGGGCCCCTTCTTTTAGAAAAAACCTGCAGTTATTTTAAAACTTTTAACATTGCCCCACTTACTTTTCCAAATTTTTATTTTTAAAAAAAGCCCCAATTTACAAAAGTTGGGATGGAGGCGGGACGGGGGTTTATTGAAACAAATTTATAAAAAGCCTGTGGTAGAACAGCAATGCACTTTTAATTTTAGAAAGTAAATAACTTATAACTATAGAACGTATAATAATTTTTTCATTATAATGGCTATTATTTTAAACATATTGTTTGTTTTGCCCCGCACTACACCCCACACCTTGCCCTAAAAAAGTCACCACATCCCAGGACAAAATCTCAGGATCATATTAGTGTGGTAGCTAACAATAACATACATATCCTGCTTTCATAATCAGTTACACTGCAATAAACTCAAAGTAATTAAGTACAAAGTGTTAATTATCTGTGAGATATCTTAAGGGTTTCAATGAAAGGAAAAAACCCTTTGGGAATTTTTTCCTAAAGCTGTTGTTGGAAAAAGCACTTATTTTCCCCTTTCCTTTTTTTTCCCAAAACCCAAACCAGTGTTTTACGGGAAATGGAAATCACAAAACCCCCTGAAAGGCCCCCAAACCACTACTGTTTCACTGGAATGGAAAAATACATATATCCCCGCTGGGGTCCCAAACCCCCACTGTTTTTCACTGGAAGGGGAAATCACACATGATCCTCCCAAACCACTCATATTTTTTTTCTGCTAGGTCCCAAAAAACCCTAACTGCTTTCTCTGGAATGGAAATCAAATAAAACCCCTGCTATTTTCCCAAAACCACCAGCTTTTTCTCTGGAATGGAAATCAAATATATTCCCTGCTAGGTACCAAACCACCAGCTGCTTTCACTGTTAAAGGGGAAATAAACCCAAACCCCTATCCCCTGCTAGGTACCAAACCACCAGCTGCTTTCACTGTAATGGAAATCACATATATCCCCTGCTAGGTACCAAACCACCAGCTGCTTTCACTGTAATGGAAATCATTTTGAACCCCCCTGCTAGGTCCCAAAAACCCCAGCTGTTTCACTGTAAATGGAAATCACAAAAATTTCCCCTGCTAGGTACCAAACCACTAACTGCTTTCTCTGGAATGGAAACCTGATATATTCGTGTGGGTTCCCAAAACCTCCCCCGTGATTTCACAATACGGGTAAAAAACCAAGTTTCCCTCCGGGGGGCCCCCAAAAACCACTAGCTGCTTTCATTGGACTGTAAATCACATTTATTCCCGCCAAGAACCAAACCACCAGCTGCTTTCACTGGAATAAAAAACCCCATATATTCGCGATGGGTTTCCCAAAAACACCACTTATTTCATTTAACTGTAAACCCACATGTTTTCCCCTTCGGGGTTTTAACCATACCCCCTAGCCCCTTTCACGGGACTGAAAAATCACTTATTTTCCCCGCCAAAAACCCAAACCCCCCTTTTCCCTTTCCGGGCATTCAAAAAGCCTTCCCCTTTCCTTTTATGAATGTCTTCCGAGTACTTTCATTTGGGGGGTTTGGAGGGGCAGTTGTTTTTTGGGTTTATGAGTTTTTTTTTGGTAATTTAAGTGATCAGAGCCAACTGTTCACCTGCGGGAAAGACTTATGGGTTATGTTAAAACCCGGCTGATGCATTAAAACCCCCCCCCCATCTTTTCCCTGGTTATATAAAATAGTTTAAATTGGATTTTGTTTTCCATTTTTTAAAAATGTACAATTAAAATTAAAAACCTGTTTTATACATTGGGTTTAAAAACCCCAAAAATTATCTATATTTAATAAAAAAAAAGACTTTCCACAACTTTTTTTAGGGTACAGTAAATATGAACTAGTGTTATTTAAACATGGGTTCGCTAGCGAGTTACAGCGGGAAAAACTTTTTAAACCATGACCCCCTTTAAAACAAATAGTGGTTCTCTTTAGTCCTGCCACCTTAACAAAGGCAAGATTAAACCTGTCATATGAATTCGTTTTTGGATATATAGAACAAAACACCTTTGCCTCAGTATTGGAGGGCATCGCATCCCCCACCAAAGATGAAGGGTTTGACTCCCCCGACCTCCCCAATCCCCCCCTTTAAAGGTTGTCTTGCAAAAAAAGGGGGCCCTTTCTTGTTAGTTTTTAAGCAAAATGAACCCAAAACATATTAACTCTCCTTTAGTTTGCCCACATCACATTTTTTCCATATAAAATTCAAAGAAAAGGGCCCTTTTAACCTTTACCCTTCCCTTTTTCATCCCGGGAAAAGGAAAGCCCGGGTTCGCTGGATTTGGGTATATGCTGTGCCACACTGTCCCTCTACAGCCATATTTTATTCAATTTCATTATCTTTAATGCCCATAAATCCTGGTGTGATTTACGGTGCTACTGAGGTGAAATGTATCCAGCAATGGCAGTGTCGGTTAAATATGAATTTAATGCTGCAGCGAGTGAAAAATATATCTTTTTCTCTACTTTATATATTTTTTCTCTGTAGCAATTTATCTGGGTCCAATGATTTATCGTGACTTCTAAACATACGTTTTTTGACAACTTAATCCATTTAGATAAAATAATCAACTCTATACTCTAGCCAATGCTTTTTTAATGGTAAAGCTTATAATAAAATATTATTATTATTGTTTACTTACTAAGCCATCAAAAAGTAGTTCTAAAAAATAACAGAATATTGAATACTATTGTCTTCCACTGATGCAGAGAATTTTCATAATCAATTTACGACATTTTTGCCTAATATGAAATATTAATTAAAATTGTAGTTTTATGTAATTATTAATTATCTCGTAAGCACTACGTAATTAGAACGATTACTCGCAAAATATTATTTGGAATAAACTGTAAAAACTCCATTCAGTTATTTCAAAAGAGGTTTAAACCCCGGAAAAAAATAATCCCCCAAATTTTGTAAGGGCGCTTTTTTCCCCCCATAAAATTTGGGTTTTTTAATCCCAAAAACTAAAGGAATTTTTAAAATAATCTGTAGTTACATTTTTTTAAACTTTTTAAAATTTTAAAGTTAAAGTACAAAACTAAATCTTTCTCTTATAGTAACTGCCTGTAGGAATAGTGTTTTAAATTTTTTTTAAAAGCTAATATGGTTTTTCCCCTTTTTTTCTAAAAGAATTTTTCCCCAACTAAGCTTTGGTGTCAGTTGAGGCCCATTGGGGTGGCCAAACACTTTAGGCGGGGGGGGGGGGGGAGGTCAGGCAAAAAAAACCGTTTTGCGAAATTTCCGATGAACTCAAAGGGTTGGTTTAAAAAAAGATGTTTAAAAACTCCCGGTTTTTGTATTGTTTTATAATAAAAATTTTAGTTTGGTATGAATTTTTTATGTTTGTGTGATAACTAATTTTGTTGTTATAAAATTTAAAAATTTTCTTTTTCCCCCATGTTTTAGCTAGAGAAAGTATTGTGATCGTGAAAAAAATTTTTTAAAAAATGATAAAAAAATTATTTTAAGGCCCCCTGAACCCAAAAAAGTGTTTTTTTTTTTTTTTAAAGTTTGTCCTTACAATTTAAGGAGAAAACAAAGAATGGATAGATTTTTAAAGGGAAAAATTTTTTACGTAGGTTTGTAAATTTTTCCTAAAAAACCCCCAGACTGGGGTTTTTTTTTTTAATTTTTTGGAATGTTGTTTCCCTTTTTTATGGGGGAAAAAAATACAAAAATTTGGAAATTTCCCCAAAAAAGGGGTTTAAACGATTTTAATTATTTTTTTCAAGGAAAAATGGGTTTGTCGAGTTTTTGCAGGGATAGTAAAATTGGGAAACCCCCAGGGTCACTTTTGGGCTTTTCCCGTTCAAAATATATATAAATAATTTAGTAAGGGAAATTTAGGGGTAAATTATCTTCTTTTGCAGATGAAAAACATTTACTTTGTTACTTAGGAAACCCCCCATTTGGGAGGGGTTAGAGAAGCAAAAGTAGAAAATCTAAGTGCACTTAAGTGGGGGGTTCGTTTGGGACATAAAAAAGCAAAATAAAAGGCAGAGAAATCAAATTTTTATTAAATTTTAAATCTGAGGGGGAAAAATATTTTTCAAAAAACCTATTAAAAAAATAGTGTATAAATTGTTTTGAAAAGAAATACAGAATGTCAAAAAATTGTGTTGTTATTGGGAAAAGCAAAAAATGGAAGTATTTGGGTGTAATATTAGAAAAGGTTTTTTAAATTGGAAAAAACCCTTTTAAAATGTATTTGAAAAAGAAATTGAACAATGTACTTGTGTTATTTTATTTCTTGAAAACTTTTTGTCCAAATAGTTTTTTAGGGTGATTTTATTTTTTCTCTATCCAAGCAGACTAGAATATGCGTTTCAGTAAGGGGAGGGGCTTATCAAACAAACTTGACACCCTATTTTTTTAAAAAGCCCAAAAGGGAAAAAATTTTAAGGTTAAAAGGGGTAAGGAAGTTTTGAAAAACCCCAATGCCCTTAATTTAAAGACCCAAATTAAAAAAATTACCCCTTAAAAAAAATGTATGTTTTTTAAAATTTTTAAAATGTTTTTTATAAAGAGCAAAAAGAACTTGGGAAAAAAAATGGGGTTTGTTTTGACCCAAATCTAAAATTGAAGTGTAAATAATAAAGAAAAAACCCAAAAAAAAAAAAATTCCCCAACCCTTTTTTTTCGAAAAAATTTAATTTTGGGGGGGGGCCAAAAAATTTTTAATAAAAAAGCCCGATAAAAATTTAAAAAAATAAAAAAGTAAAAAACTATTTTTCAAAAAGGAAATGAAAAAAGAAAGGGGTACTTTGTTTTAGGGAAGTAGATTTTTTTTGAACATTCCACAGCAAAAATTAATTTAAAAAAAAAAAAAAATTAATTAAAATATTTAAAAAAAAAATAAAGCAATAGGAATAAAAATCAATTCAGAAATATTCAATTTAATTGATGAAAGTTTTGTTAAAATTGTTCAAGAATCAAATTAAAAAAAATACTACGAAACTTTAAATGGTAAAAAAATAAAAATTTAAATAAGATTTAACCTTTTTTAAAAGGGGCCCGCCTTTGGGGGTGGGATATTTTTTTTTTTTTTCCCCAAAAAAAAAAAAAAAAAAAAAAAAAAAAAAAATTATGAGACGGTCGATTTCTTCTCTCCCTATTTCCAAATTTGTCCTTTATGAAATTTATAATTGGATTTAAAATATAAGATGAAAAAGGGAAAATTGCAGTTTTTTATATAACATAAGTTTTATTATTTTAAGCCTTAAAAATAAATTAATTAAACTTTTTTCTTGTAAAGTTTTTTAATAAATAATGGTTTTTTTAAATTTTAATGTAAAGTGTAAAGCATATTTTGGAAAAAAAAATTATTATTATTATTAGTACAATTAGAAATATTTTTATAATAACCGCATGTCCCTAATAATGGTTTTTTAATTGTAACATTTTTTACAGGTAAAACATAAAAAATGCATTTTTCAAGCTTTACATTACCGATATTGATTAAATATTCAGTTAAGAAGAAAAGTACAATTAATTAAAAATATTTTAGTTACCACCACACTAAGTCGGGGCTGGATGGCAAAGGCCGGAAGCCACAACTCAAATTATAGAAGGTTGTTGACATAAATTCTTTGCGTTATTATTTTATTTTTTCTAAAAAGGAGAGGCCGATCCTCCTTTTTAACCTTACTCTGCCCATTCCTCATAGGCTGATTAATCATGATAATATGTATGACATTTGGCTTTGTGATTAACTAAAGATTATGTCTTTCCAATACTTTTATTTAAATAAAATAAGTGTGGGAGATAGATTTGTGCCAGTTTCCTGGTATCATTTATTTGTATTTGTTATATTAACGTTTATGATGGTCGTTACAATCGTAAATATTACATATATCTCAGTTGTGAGGAAAGCTCTTGACTTGGTCTAATTTTGTCCAACGTTTAAACCACTGACATCCCAACCACTAATTCTAGAACATTTAATATGCATATGATATTGCTTTAGCTTATCAACATAAGGACTTCAGTGGTTCCGAAGAAACACTTACAAGCTATCTTGCAACCCTCGAAGAATATTTTAGAACCTGGAGGCTAAATCTTAAACCACCAAAAACTGACGTTGCCTTCATCCGAATAGTTATCGTACTAGCTAATAACAAATTCAACATTAGGTACCTGGAAGTCATTTTAGATCAATCGCTGATATTTAAAAGCCACCTTAGGCAACAGCAGATAAATTTAAAAACCAGGACAAACGTACTAGATCATATTGCTGGAACAACTTGGGGAGCCAGCGCACACATCCTGTGTAGAATTTCAGGTTAAGTGGAAGAAGGGACTTTCTAGTCCCAACTTCGCCTGGTTAAATAAAGACGAATTTCATTTCATTTCATTTTACAATTGTTTTTCCCTTGGTTTATTCAGCTGAGGATTACGGTGCCCACGTATTGCTAAATAGCATACTTAAGTGGTTAGAAAAATGTAAAGTGTTTTTATATCTGATTGAATAGAATATTGCACAAATACGAGAAGAAAGCAAATATTATAAAGTTGAGAATACCGTACCTATCACATTCCTGACAAGCAATTAACAATAAACACTATAATTTTGAAAAAGTGGTTCAAACTTAAGTTATCAATCGTTACATTTTAACGTTAAATTAATGAAATTTAAATCTTTTCAACTTTTTTTGTTATAAACTAAGTAATATACAATTTTTAAACGTGTGCAGTCCAAATACTAGTTCAATTGAAATATTCTGTTCATTTTTTAACTAAAATATTTCAGCTTCACCTTATGTCAACGTTATCTATGCATCGTTTACTATTGTCTAAATACATTTGGTAATTGAAATATTTCACCTTCACCTTATGTAAACGTTATCTACGCATCGTTTACTATTGTCTAAATACATTTATTAATTGAAATACTTCAGCTTCACCTTATGTAAACGTTATCTACGCATCGTTTCGTATTGTCTAAATACATTTGTAAACTGAAATATTTCAGCTTCACCTTATGTCAACGTTATCTACGCATCGTTTACTATAGTCTAAATACATTTGGTAATTTAAATATTTCAGCTTCACCTTATGTCAACGTTATCTACGCATCGTTTACTATTGTCTAAATACATTTGGTAATTGAAATATTTCAGCTTCACCTTATGTCAACGTTATGTACGCATCGTTTACTATTGTCTAAATACATTTGTAAACTGAAATATTTCAGCTTCACCTTATGTCAACGTTATCTACGCATCGTTTACTATTGTCTAAATACATTTGGTAATTGAAATATTTCAGCTTTACCTTATGTCAACGTTATCTACGCATCATTTACGATTGTCAAATACATTTGTTAATTGAAATATTTCAGCTTCACCTTATATCAACGTTACCTACGCATCGTTTACTATTATCTAAATACATTTGTTAATTGAAATATTTCAGCTTCATCTTATGTCAACGTTATCTACACATCATTTACTTCTGTCAAAATACATTTGTTAATTGGCTTAATTTTACAGGCCGAATCATAAAGAGATAATACAGTGGAACTCTTAATAACATTACTTTTATTCTTAAATGAGAACAAATTTATTTATTTTGCAAAAGAAATGAAGACACAAAGATTAGTAAAACGAAATCATTTTATTAAAATACATTGAGTTTCATATCAACTTAAATGATATTATAAAAGTTTAGCACTTGAAAAAATCGTACATATCGTCTCTTTTAGTCCTATCTACAATGTATCAAACATATTTTACCGTGGTTTCACTTATACTATGAACCTAGTACATAAAAATAACATTAGAAGCAGCTTTGATTTTTTTTATAATATTAGTCACGTCTATTTAATGAAGTGATTAGGGTAGTTAAGAACCAACTTGTAGGGCATTATATAAATCGGATTTTAAATTTGCTCAATGCTAGCGTAAAACTAAACTACTTTCGTTTCAATAAGAACGTTACCTGCTAAATTATGGTTTGGATATAAGTAGTCCATTGTCATCTGTTTTGTCAGAAGTGGCATCATGAAAACTGCAAGTATAAACGAGTGTTCATGAGAAGTGTTCGAAAGCATTTCAAGAGCAACATTTGTTTCCCAACAATATTGTTCTTAGCTACTTTGATCAACTGGAATACATATTACAAGTGCCAATGAGGCTAATATTGGTGTAATTGATATTATAAACAAGAATAGAATAGAATAGAATTTTATTGCATAGACGATTTTAACATTGAATTGTATCACAATCATCAAAGGAAAAAAATTTATGTTCATTCATTCTACAAATTCAACATTCATACATACAATTATTTTATTCAATCTTACATTCATTCTAGAAGGCAAGCCTATCCAGCACCAGTTTCTTGCCAGTTATTGGTCTTTCAGTTTTGTGCCAAGAACTCGCCTACACTATACAATGTCTGACTTAACAAAAGTTGTTTAAGCCGAGTTTTGAACGCCTTTGGCGTCCTGACAAATTTAATTTTACGGGGCAAACACTTTAGAAAATGAACATCAGCCTGTGAAGGGAGGTGCTCATAAACCACCGTCCTATGTTGCCCAGTGCCATAGTTGTCCCTGCGTCTAGTTTCATAACTGTGTATGTCAGTCCCTCTTGTGAGTACACATTTTGACATACAGCACATGATTGTTTCTAGGATGTAAATGCTGGGCAGTGTCAACAATTTTAGGGTTCGGAAAGCAGTTCTGCACGACTCTCTGTTTTTCAAATTTGAAATTATTCTAACCGCTTTTTTCTGCAGTCTGAATAGGCTGGAGAACTCGACATTTGCACATCCACCCCAAAGCACCACTCTATAGGATAGGTGAGGGTAGATGAGGCCATAATATGCCGTCATCAGTACCTGAATTGGACAACTTTTTGATAACGTCCTCAGAACATAAATTCCTGAGGACGTTTGGAACACAGACTGTCGATATGATTGTTCCAAGTTAGACCTTTGTCGATGTATATTCCGAGGAATTTTTTTGATTGTACTTCTTCCACCTCTGTTTCATCCAACATAATAGTTGGAGTGAATTCGAGGTTGGATGGTCGAAGACAAAAGCTAATGAAGTGTGATTTTTTAGGGTATGTTTTTAGATTGATGTTAGAGAAATGTTGTATGCAGCTATTTAGCTCCATAAATGTTTCAATCTCTAAATGTAATTTTGATTTTTGGCTAACACAGAGAGTTGTGTCATCAGCATACTACACGAGTCGCCCTTGCTGAAGAGATGACGCTGTATCATTTACATATATCAGAAATAGTAAGGGGCTAAGTATAGATCCCTGGGGGACACCAAAGCTCAATTGATTGATTTTTGAAAATTTGTTTGAAATTTGGACAGTCTGATTTCTACAGTCTAAATACGACTTCATCCACGAATGTGGCACTCCTCGTACACCATAGAATTTTAACCTGTGGAGCAACATACTGTGATCAACGCAGTCGAACGCCTTAGAAAGATTGAGAAAAACGCTTAGAGTGGCTTTGCGCTTTTCCAAGCTCTCCATAACCATATCAACTAGACGTACTACTGCATCTATCGTTGATTTCCCCTTCCTGAAACCAAACTGGTCGTTCAAGAGAAGGTTGTGTATTTCCAGAAATGTTAGCATTTGGGTTAGAAAGGTTTTTTTTCAAATACTTTACTCAAGACGGGAAGAATTGAGATTGGTCTGAAATTATTGATGGAGTTGGGGTCGCCTTTTTTGTAAATTGGTATTACTTTTGTTATTTTGAGGGAAGAAGGAAATATGCATGTCTGAAATGATAAATTTATGCTCAGAGCACAGCTTTATGAGCCAAGTTGACATGTAATTTATGTCATTTGATTTTTTGGAGGGGAGCTGATTTATTATTTGTGCTAGCTCCTCATCCACAACCGGAGCCAATGCCATTGAGGAGATTGGACTCTGACCACGAATGGGATGTTGGTTATCTCGGTGTGAATGGAACCCAGATTGTGCAACAGAACTGAAAAAATTTGTTGAACGCATCAGCTACTTTCGTAGCGTTAGTAATTTGTTCTCCTTCTATTTTTAGTTTAATGGAACCAGCCTTTTGTTGATTTTTGTGACAATTTATGATTTTCCAGGCTGTTTTTGAAAAATGTTGGGTTTCTAGAAGTTGTTTAGAAATTTCATACGCTTTAGCTGCTTTAATGACATGTCTGTAGATTTTTTTATAATTTTTAAAAAACTGTTTGAAATGTGAACTGTTTGAAGACTTTGCTATTTCAAAGAAAAATTTTAATCTTTCCCTTGAAATCAGGATACCTTTGGTAATCCATAAACAGGGTTTACCATTATCTTTGACTTTGATTTCTTTTACTGGGCAGGACAAGCCCAAATAAAAGTTCAATGGTTTTTCAAATTCTTAAAATTGTTTTTCCAAGGTATCTGTGGAGTTCAGAAAGTTCCACTCTTCTTTTGAGACAGAAGAATTTAGATTGTGCATATTTTGAGGTCTCGTGTCCCTTATTTTCTGTGAGGTAGGGGGATTATTTGATGGGCGGAACCCAGAGATGAGCGCCTGTTGAGCGTAGTGATCCGCTATTGCTGCGTTGACCACAGAGGCCTCAACACCAGAAATGTTTGATATGATGTTGTCGATTGCTGTTTTAGAGGTGGCTGTCACTCTAGTGGGGGTGTTCATTAACCATTTAAGACCAAAAGACCTCAAGCAGTCAACAAAACGCTTTGTTAAAGGGTGTTGTATTAAGTACGTCGATATTGAAGTCCCCCACAAGAATGAAGTACCTCTGCTTTGTTGTCAATTCCTGCAAGAGCGACTCAAATTTTGAAAAGAACGTTTATTCATTTCCACTGGGAGACCTGTAAATTCCAATTATAGCAATTTGTTCGTTTTTTGAAAGAATGTTTAAGCCTATGGCTTCAAAATCTTTCTCTAGTGAATTTTTAAATTTTAATTTGGTGAATGAGAAACAATGTTTGAGAAAAATTGCAATGCCTCCACCTTCAAAAGTTTTTCGGCAGAAATAATTTTCTAGGGTGTAATTGTCTAATTTGCATAAAGAAATGTTTTTGTCATTAAACCCATTTTCGGTTACAACAAGGTTGTCAGGCTGCATCTCTTCACACATAAGAGATAATTCATCCAGTTTGTTGGTTGCCCATTGAGCATTCTGATGCATAATATTTAGATTTTTAATTTGTCTATGATTTAATTTTTTCCGAGTGTTGGATTTGGCTTGCCTAAAAAGGTTTTTCTTATATGAGACAAGGATGAAGTATTGTCTATGTCAACAAAATCAACGCTATTATTCCAGGTTCATAGTATAAGTAAAAATATTTTATAGTATTCTTGATACATAGAGAGTAGGATTAAAGAGACAAGATATACGGGTTTTTTCCAAAGTTAATTAAGAACTTCAGTTGATTTGATATCAAACTCATTGCATTCTAATAAGCTGAGTTCGTTTCATCGTGACTTCAATATTCTTTGTTATCTTTGTGTCTTCATTTATTTTGTAAGTAGAATAATTTTTCTGCATTTAGAAAAAGTTGATAATCTGTTAATATTACTACTTTAAAGTTAGTTGAATTGATTATTTACATAATAAAGGTAAGATTTTCATGTTCATTTTACTTATTAATATACTTCACTTAGTGTTCCATTCCACTGTGTTTTTATAATATGGTTAGTATAATGAATCCGTATTTAGAGACTTATAAACTAATGCGTAGATAGCGGTGGCATAAAATAAACCTGAAATATTTTAACGAACAAACATAAAGAACATTTAAATTAAACTAGTTTTTAGAGTGTTTAAGTTTACAAAAATGTAAATCGGTAACTTATTACAAAATAGTTTAAATAAATTGAAATTTATAAATTTGTAACGTTACGTCGTGGCGATCGATAACTTTAACATAACTGATACATTTATAATCGCTACGGAAAGAACTGTATCAAATATGTTGTATTCCAATGTTGAAGGTAAAAGTAAATTTAATCATTTTGAAGTAAATGGGGTAAATTGCAACGATAATAATATTGTTTATTCCGGTTAGACTGTACATTTCAGCAACAAACATAAAAACTGACATATGTTTCTGACCTTAAAAATATGAAGCCTGAAAGATGAAATTTGACAAAACCGTTACTATAGAAAGCCTAACCTACTGCAGTGAGATACGTAGATAACATATGTACTAAACTCTTTAGTTATTAGTATAACAAATGTTATAACTTTGCTATCGTAGAATGGAAGAAATGGAATGTTCCTTACTTCAACACATATTTTAAATGTTAATTAATGCCTGAATAACATGTTTTGAATATTTTATGTAAATTGAAATTAAATGCGCCTACATACAGTAATAATATAATGGATTTTAGTTTAGTAAGATTGTAAGAGCTATACAAAACATATTATCACAACAATATTTTGATATTTAAAAAAAAATACAGAACCTTTAAATAGTTATATTTCTATTCTTTAGGGATTTGTAAATATATATTAAGTATTAATTACAAATATTAAAACTTCATTTGTATCTCAGAACAAGGGACTTGTTTGGTGGCCAAGAAATAAAGTACTGAACGTTCTTTTTAACTGCACAAATAAAATTTGTTTTCGTTTTGCTGCAAACACGTAAGAACGTCAGAAGAGGTTTAAAAGAGAATTTATAGCTTTAAAACTAACGTAAATCTTACTAAGCACTCTCCAGACGACGTAATAAATGATTTACAACGAACTTCAAAGTGAAACGGTAACTGTATTTTGTGGAAACTTTAATTATCTCTTTAACGTCTTAACAGTGGATCCATTGAGGGTTCAACTTGAAAAGTTAAAGTTAAAAATCGTCTTATTTTACCAGGCTAAACTAGGACTAAGTAGCCCTCTTCAACACTTAACCTGGGGACTAACAACTTTACGGGATCTTTTCTGTTGTGTGTCAGCAATCCCAAAATATTTTCTATAACGTAGTAATGAAAGAAATACCTCATACCTTTATTCTGGAGGCCAGTAGGCGGCAATATCACTGATAATTTGCTGAAATAAGTCTTTATCTTTATTCCACCGACGCCACAAAAATTCACATAAATATGAGTCTATCATAGAGCGCCGCGTACCGCACTGAACTTTATTCCGGTGTTTTGCAAGAAGCCAGTTACTTTCTACCGTTTGTGTGTGGGCACCTGACTCTGGGTCTACAAAATTGTATTTATGAGTGACAGTAAAATGTTCATAACCATGTTTGTACAATTGTTTATATGCTTTCCATTCATCTGAAATGATTGTGGTTCCACTTCGAATGTAGTTTTTAATTATGGGAATTAATTGTGCGGCTGATCTATTTTCCACGGCAACCAAGAAACATTCTTTAGTTTCCCTACAAATTCCACTGAAAACCCACTGTTCTGGAATAAGACGGCCAACGTTATTCTTTCGGCGAGCAAACAAACTTTCGTCAATTTCAACCGTTAGGCCAGGTCCGCCAATAACAATAGGGTTTTTTAGCAAGTGACTAACGGTAACTTCACGCATATAATTGTTCCATTCCACCGCAGTTCCATGATTTATACCAAGTTCTTTTTCGCAGAATTTTATCGATGTCAATTCTTGTGACCAGCAATATATGAAAAACAGAACAGTGCGAAAAGGTAACTTTGAGCCGGCAAAATATGTATCTTGGCGCAATTGTTTGTACTCGCGGCATGTTGTTTTATAACAAACCCAACGGAATCGATTTTCTAAATATAATTTCATTTCATGTCCGTTCGCACATTTACGTGGATTGTGTAACAATCCTTTTTGCTGGAAAAACAACACAGCGTCTTCTTCATTTTTAACACTTTCAACCAACCGAATGAAATTCATTACACAGCACTAAACACGATTAGACAGTAACACGATTAAACTGGACAACAATACACGGACGGGCAACAGCACAACCTGAGTGAACCAGTGCCGTGGCTCCGTTGTCACGTCGCGCGCCGCCTCGTTATCTCGTCCAGATGGGCAAAGTCCTACCGGTGATAACTAATGTTGGCTATTTTTATTATCTAAAAATACTGATTCGACCATCATAAAGTGAATCCCGCTCTGTTTTTGGTCATGGTAAACTAATAGAAAATATTTTGGGATTGCTGACACATAACGGAAAAGATCCGCTTTACGTGACTTCTGAACCACGGGAGCGGCAGGGCAAAAACTGCTAAAGGTCATATCGGGAATCGAACCCGAACCACTAAATGGTAAGCCACAGCTTTAGCCCCTTAGATATGGCCCCTCGTAAGAAATGAAATTATGTAATGGGGGCTCCCTTTTCCAAAATGTACCTATTTATAATACAGTAAATTGATATGAAATTGATAAGTTCAATTTCAATTGTTTTTCATTCATAAATGACATATTCTATTTTATTTATGAAAATTCAATTGTCAAACAAATCAGTAATCATTTTTTTGACAATATTTTATATATAACCACACTAGTATATGTATCAATTTACAATAATACATTCATGCATCCTCAACAATGTGTTAGGACACTGTAGTAGATTCTCTGAAATGTGTATAATGAATGTTAATTTACGGTGATAAAGCCGATATTTTGTGTCTCAATTTTAATCTGGAGAGCCAATGGTCGAGTGGTCTAGAGTGTCAGGACTTTGTACTTAAGTTAGAGATAGTGTGGGTTTTAATCTTGGCCTTGACTATTGGTAATCATCAGTTATATTCACTTTGTACTGTACCAGTTTTCCCCCTTACACTGTCTGTAAGTTTCCCCAGAGCAATAGTCTATGTGGAATAGACAGACTAAAGGTAAAAAGGATATTGGACTCCTTTTTACTAAATAAAATAATAATAATAAAATTATATATGATTACAGATATAATCAAAAATAACTCTTTATTTAATTTTGTTTGGTTGCTACTTTGGCTTAATGTATTTAGGCATTTTTATGTATTTGTTAAATTATTTCATGTTACAATTTAATTGGATACTTGCATGCATATTCAAATTGATTGTATATGATATTTTACTTCTAATTTCCCAGCCTACAAAGAAAACACTCGTATTATGCAGAGTAATACGGTTATAAAATTACGTTCAACCTTATTTTGTACTAATATATTTGAATTGTTCTTGTAATTGTGAAGATCCTAATTTGATTTATTTATTTTAAGAATTTTGCGTTTTATTTTTATTCTAAATTTTATTTTAAAGAAATTTGTATATTTATAATTATTTTAAAATTTACTGTGTAAAGCTAAAGAATGGTGATTTTATTTTAACCCTCGTACCATGGGAGGTGTTTAATTGTATTAGGATACAATTAAAGACAGTATTAATTAAGTTCCTACAACTATACCAAAAAAAGTTTATGAATTATTACCACACTCTAGTATTATATACTAGTAAGGTATTCAGAATATTTTCACACACAATTTATTTAACTGTGTTAACTCTTCATTATTATTTGTTTATGTCATTTACGAAACTTCGTAATGAGCTCGAGATTCAATAAATAAAACGGGAGGTACAGGAATTGTATGTAAGACCAGCCAAGTTTTTAGAGCTCTGCAATATTAACTCTAAACCGAGGTTGGTTATCTCAAATCATCAATATTTCCTCTTTACAACAATTTGCCTCTTAGCTGTACCTTCGTTGTAATATTACGATAAAACCGATATTTTGGCCCTTTGAAGAGCTTGTATATCCTTTCGACCAATATTACGTCTATTGTATGAAAAGGTAGGCTGAAATTTACTGATAGCTTATTGATAGCTGACATTAATTAGCGTTCAATTACAAATTAATAAATGTTCTACTCTGGAATCTTTGTTTATGAAATTTTTTAAGGTAAAATAATTGACTACAGAAAAAAGAACACTGTTCGCTTATATGGGTCCGGTGAAGTGAGTTTGCCAGACCTATTGATCACACGCTGCCGGGAACCTTCGAGGGGGCTTGTAGCTATTCCGAGGGAGGCCGAGACCTACCCACCTTCAGCATCCCGAAGGAGGCACGTTTACGCTCGCAGCAGAGGCCGCCGCTCCACCAGTGCCACATTCCTAGATCTAGCTTGGGTGTTATTGCATTAACCCTTAGCGTCACATGAAGGCCGGGCTGTCGTCCTGTCCGAGGACGAGCGCATACTAGTGCCAAGACAGTAGTTCAACTCCGAATGTCGGAATCACGGCGACTGGATGATGGAATTCTTAGGACTGCCTTGCGGTTAGCAGGTGAAACCCTCAACTATAATAGTCCGTCCTCTCCACATAAACCTAACCGATTTTAGGGCCTTTGTACAATACTAGTGGTGTTGATCCACCCACCCATACATACCATGGTATTTAAAAACACTTGTAACATTTTGAAGAACTATTCATTAAAATGTCACAAAAACACCTTGACAAACATACCTTGGCATTTTTGTATTTTAGTGAAAAGTAGTTTGTAATAACCATACAAAATAGATATGTTATACACATTTGGCTTCCAAATTATGACAGTTTCTGGTATAAAACAATTACATACACTAAGATAAGAAATATTATAACCATTGAGAAAAAAAAAAAAGAAACAGAGGTCGTTTTCTTATAGCCGAAGTCAACACCTCAGTAGCAGTAATACTTTGAATGGACGAGCCGATGGCCGAGCCGTCTAAGGAGTCAGGACTTTGAGCTTGGGTTAGAGATAGTGCTGGTTCGAATCCCACCTAGACCGGAAGGTTTATCAGTAATATTAACCTTCTACTGTACTGGTTCACCCCTTTACATATAGGGAGCGACGGTGGCCGAGCCGTCTAAGGAGTCAGGACTTTGAGCTTGGGTTAGAGATAGCGCTGGTTCGAATCCCACCTAGACTGGAAGATTTATCGTTAATATTCATCTTCTACTGTACTTTTTCACCCCTTTACATATAGGGAGCGATGGTGGCCGAGCGGTCTAAGGCGTCAGAACTTTGAGTTTGGGTTAGAGATAGCGCTGGTTCGAATCCCACCTAGACCGGAAGGTTTATCAGTAATATTAACCTTCTACTGTACTGGTTCACCCCTTTACATATAGGGAGCGACGGTGGCCGAGCGGTCTAAGGCGTCAGAACTTTGAGCTTGGGTTAGAGATAGTGCTGGTGCGAATCCCACCTTGACTGGAAGTATTTATCAGTAATATTCACCTTCTACTGAACTGGTTCGCCCCTTACTCTGTCTGAATAAGTTCCTCACACAGATCAGTATATGATGAATGGTCAGAGTAAGGTTAAGAAGATCGGCCTCTCCTTAAAAAAAAAAAAAAAAATAGATTACAACGGATGTACATTTTTATACATCTCTAGTATAGGTGCAACGTTTAACTTTCAGGATTCGGAGGGATAAGGCGAGGGACTGACTAGGTTCTGGCCCGGCTATCAACATGGGAAACTGGTGAAATAACTATTTGACACACATTTTGCACATTATTGGAAGCAGCCTTTGTTTTTTCTCCTCTGTGTAGTAACAGACGTGTAGCTTGGTAATTTGTGACATTTTCTTATTTTGTTATGATTTGATAGAAACATACATAGTGAAAATATTTCATGATGAGTTATCCTGAAATTTTTGAGGAGGTATGAACACAAAAGTGAAGTACAAGCTAAAAAGAGTAGTGGAGGAAAACTAACTTTGAATAAGTACAATGTATAGCAATTTATTATTCAGTAAATCATACTTAAAATAATCAAATTAACTAATTAAATAATCTACTCGGTGATTTTGCAACGATTCCATCAGTTGACCATAACACAGGTACTACGGGGATGTGGGAAGTCATAAGACTCAATTACTAATTTTTTAATTGTACGTTTCAACAGTTATAGTAATATTTAAATTGATTATTTCAGTTTTGAGCGAACAAGAAGCAAAATAATATTCTTTCGCTGTCAATAAGCTGAGAAAGTGAATGAAACTTATTCAGTACTACCAATTGGTAATCTTACTTACTGCTGAACGTAACCTGACAATACACAATAGAACATGAATGTAATCTGTAATTAATGTTTTTAAAAAGTGACGTTGCTTTGATTCTGGAATTTTAAATGATACCAAAACAATATAAAAACATTAATATTGTTACAAGAAGCTCTGTAACTGGTTACGTAAATGTTATGCAACCTTTCATCATAATTTATTATATTTTGAATATATATAATATATATATCTTCAAATTAACTAGTCAACCTGTTTGAAATTTTCAAAATGAAGAGAACATTTCAAGAGTAAAAAAAAGTTAAAGGATGTTTCTCATTTTATCAAGCGAAGTCAGGGCTAAGAAGCCCTCTTCTAACACTTAACACCTAGGGACCAACGGCTTAAGGATGGACTTCCGAACCACCACCAGTGACAGGGCAGTCGGGCTGCGTGCAAGGACGGGATCGTTCAGAAGGTCACCCATCCAAGGTTTAGCCACGCTCGATGTTGCTTGACTCTGTTATCTTTCGATAACTTTGGAACCCTCCGGTCAAGATTAACCTGTAGATAATATTGATTCAGTAAGTAGATTCAGTTAAAAAAATTGTAGCCTATCTAAGTAATCAAATTTGTCTTTTTTTTTTAGAAAATATATATTTACTTATGAAATGAATTGTATTTAAAGAGAATGATTTGAAGTGGTATATAGATCTTATTTGAATTGAAAATAAATACACTAAACTATACAAATGCATTCGAAACAATAGAATGTAAAGTCTTATTATCTGATTTGCTCCATTACATTTAATTCATACACGAAAGAGTATTAACAAAAACACTGTAAGGTTTTCAGTGTTTAGATGATGTTGGTGATCGTGAAAGTCGATAACATTGACAGATAACCCATGATTTAAGACTAAAAAACTAAGTACTACTAAGAAATTTAAAAAAATATCTCAGTTTAGTTATTAACAAAACATTAGTCCAATCACCGTTCAGATAAAGTATCACAAACTGTCAGCTCCAGTATTCTTCTTTTACAAAGATTGTCTGCCTACCTTAAAACGAATAGTATTTTGACAATCTATTATACAATCGTATAACTTCATTTATTATAAGGTATTCCAGTATGGAGATAAAGATCGTCAAGAATCATATTTCTTAATCTGACAACGATCTATGAGAGTTATTTTCAAATTAACCTCAGAAAATAATGTAAAGGTGTATCCCGATATTATAAAGATTAGACCCTACCTTCAATTTATCTTCTTGAAATTGTATTCTTCGGAAAAATATATCTTTTCTCTCCCAAAAAAAATAAATAAATAAATAAAATAAAAATAAAAAAACCAAACAACATTTTTCCATGGTTACAACTCGTACAATAAAAAAACCAATCATCCCATTCCACGACACAAATTTACTTCTTTTCAGAATAATTTGCTCCCAAACGGAATATGGCTTTTCAGCTCTCTCCCGATTTTCTTCAAACTTAAACAAGCATTTCAGCCTTTAAAAACAGAATTTAAAAAGTTAGTAGAGAATGTTGTTTATAATACAACATATTGTTTAAATCATATATGGTAATGATTAATTAATGTATCATTTGAGAAATTATTTGTTATTTGTGTGATTACCATTTTTTACAATGGTCAATTATCTAATGGCAAATAAACAATCTTAATATGACAATTAGCACAGTAATGGTTAAAATACATTATAAAGTTTCAGTCAATGTATTGACAATCATTTAAAATAAATATATAATATTGAAATTTATCTTTAAAATAGTTTATTTTGTATTTAAATTACATAACAATTAGTGCCATTACTATATGTGTCCTGTTAGATGTAAGAAGATGAAACCCTTTTTTAAATGCAAACTCTAAAAATAAAGGCTATAAATAGAAGATTGGATGTGTTTAAAAATTATTGTTATTAACAGATTATACTTTTTTGAGTTGTTTTATGGCCGTTTCTTAACCCATTTCTAAGATAAAATTTGTGGCAAAAAATCTAAAGATAAATTACACTAAAAGAAATTTTAAAAAGCGTAAGTTTATTCAGGTGTTAGCAAAAGTCGTTTAAATGATAAAAACATTATTTTCGCTAATCTTGAATACTTAAATTTGTGAAAAAAAAAAAAATGCTATGCACACTTTAAAAACTACTCTGCCTCTGTTTACAGTTTTTGATACATCTGGCATATACAAACCGTAATGACCTTATCTATAACCAACGAGCGTCTTACTGCAACAGCCACACGTTCACCATGTCGATCAACACATCCGGTGAGCTCGTTTTGCCATAGACTTCATAGTAGCTTGGTATATCTATTATATCTGGCACACAAACCATAATGACCTTATCTATAACCAACGAGCGTCTTACTACAACAGCCACACTTTCACGATGTCGATCAACACATCCGGTGAGCTCGTTTTGCCATAGACTTCATAGTAGCTTGGTATATCCATTATATCTGGCACACAAACCGTAATGACCTTATCTATAACCAACGAGCGTCTTACTACAACAGCCACACGTTCACGATGTCGATCAACACATCCGGTGAGCTCGTTTTGCCATAGACTTCATAGTAGCTTGGTATATCTATTATATCTGGCACACAAACCGTAATGACCTTATCTATAACCAACGAGCGTCTTACTACAACAGCCACACGTTCACGTTGTCGATCAACACATCCGGTGAGCTCGTTTTGCCATAGACTTCATAGTAGCTTGGTATATCTATTATATCTGGCACACAAACCGTAATGACCTTATCTATAACCAACGAGCGTCTTACTACAACAGCCTCACGTTCACGATGTCGATCAACACATCCGGTGAGCTCGTTTTGCCATAGACTTCATAGTAACTTGATATATCTATTATATCTGGCACACAAACCGTATTGACCACATCTATAACCAACGAGCGTCTTGCTACAACAGCCACATGTTCACCATGTCGATCAACACATCCGGTGAGCTCGTTCATTTCTAGACTTCTCACTTTCTTGGGAAATGTATTATAGCTGGCACTCAAACCGTATTGACCACATCTACAAACAACGAGCATCCTACTACAACAGCCTCACGTTCACCATGTCGATCAACACATCCGGTGAGCTCATTCATTTCTAGACTTCACAATGTCTTAAATGTAATACTGTATAACTGGCTCACAACCATATTGATCTTATGAAATACGGACGTATTTCATAAGGTTTTTAAAAAAATATAGACGTATTTCATTTTATTTCGTTTTACCTTATCTATAACCAACGAGGTCTTACTACAACAGCCTCACGTTCACCATGTCGATCAACACATCCGGTGAGCTCATTTTGCCATAGACTTCATAACAGCTTGGTAAATTTATTATATATGACACAAAAACCGTATTGACCTCATCTATAAACAACGAGAGTCTGACCGGAGCAGCCTCAAGTTCGCCATGTCGATCAACACATCCGGTGAGCTCATTCTTCACTAAACTTTATATTGGCTTGGTAAATACATTTTATTAGAAATATCAAATTATATTAGCAATAAAATTACGATCTATAATTTTATTTATTATCAATAAATCTTGTTTTATTAACATACCTTTAATTGGTGGTTTATTTTATCTAAATACAGAAAGTAATAAACACAAATCACTGTTGTCTACATTTTGCTAAACTTGTACATGTTTTCATTTATTTTTTGAAATGTTAAAAGTAACAATTGTATAAAAACTGTACGTAGAGTTTTAATGTAAGTATTATTGATTTTGAAATAATTGAGCGGGATACGGTAAAGTAATATGAAATACCGTCTGTATTATGATTCAGTATACTACCGCAAAACATAAAATTTATATGTTATCAACCATAAAACTACGTCATTTATCCATTGGAAGTTGTAGCTGGGGCGATAAATGTCTTAGGTGTAATAGTTACGACTTTCTTTTACGACCGTGAGGTCTACATTGCACCATATAACGCGGACGTTAATCTAGAATGTTTTCGTCAAAAGAAGTTACACTTATATTATGTCACAGGTCGTAGGTTCTGTGGTCTGTCACCAAGTGAGTTCATGTAATTGTGTCTTTAGATCATTCGGTTACAAATATAATACCTACTATATTCATCGTGGCTAGGACGATAAAGGTTTTCGGAGTAACACTTAAGACGTCCCGTTACGACCGTGAGGTCTACAATGCATTTTATAACGTTACGATTAGTTTAGAACGTTTTCGTTATAAAAAGTTAAACGTCAGTTCGTTGGTTCCAAGGTCTGTCACCAAGTGAGTTAAAGTAATTGTGTCTCTAGATGACTCGGTGACAAATACAACAACTATCCCATACATCGTGGCTGGGACGATAACTGTCTTGAGTGTAACAGTTCAGGTGTTCCTTTACGACCGTGAGGTCTACATTGTATCATATAACCCAGATGTGAGTCTAAAATGTTTCCGTTATAAGATATTACTGTATACGCAAGCAGCTTAGATACAAATACAACTATATTTTCCAATTTCAAAGTACGTAAATGTATCTCTTTAAATAATATAATTAGAAAAGGTTCATTGCAAATTAAAAAGAGTATTTATTGTTTAAAGTTATTTTGTTACAGTAGATAAATTTCTATAATGTTACTTTTTGATAAATTAGATAGATATATTATATGTTGTATGTGTGAGGTACCATTTACAGCCCTGGCCTCTTCCCAGTTTTACGATGAATATAATAAATTGTAAACTATGAAACTAATTTTTATTTAAAAATTTCTTATATCAATTCAAAACATCAATATACGTAATATTTGTTTGGATTAGGTTAGTTTATCCTTCCAACAAAAATATTATAAATAATAATATACTTAATATATTTTATATATTACATCCAATAAATGATACACATAATAACATTGATAAAATAATAAGACATTTTTTGTGACCAAGGAAAATACTATTCTAGTCAAATGTCATTAAATTAATGTTTACCCTATCAAAATCTAGTTTGTTAGCAACATATTTCAACATATCATTAAAAAAAATACTCCACAAATTATTTTATTAAATCGTAGAACATTTGTCCAGGCCAGAAAAAGTTTCTATTCAGAATTATTTGGAATATACCCATCCTAGAAATTGGCTAGTTGATATTTATTTGTCTACTAAAAGCCCTTGTAATAATAATGCATGTATATATTTTCAAACCTAAACATGAATACACACAAAGTTACACATAGATAGTAGTAATAGTTTTTCGTCTGTATGCCAACGTTAAACAAAACCTAAATTTCATATTGTCGGTGACTATTCTTGACAGAGATGGTTATCAATTAAATAATTCTTAGATAAATTTATGCAATTAAAATAATACGTATATTTAACTCGAAAATATACTGACTACTGCAAAACTATGTTAATTGATATATTTAAATTTTACTTTTTTATTCATAATATTATAATGAAAAAAATTTTATACTGTATTTGATTTACAGAAATATACTGTATTAGCTGTACCCGCCCTCTTCGCCGGCCATAATATTGAGTTTGTTTATAACCAATTTAGAACATCTGATGGTATGTATAATTTACTGCTGTGCTCAATTAATATTATGACCTAAAACAAGCCAAGTCCGGATGACATTAATTTGGTTGCAACGATTTTTAATTAAAATTTTTTGTTCTATTTCCGACCACGAGAAATCGATTGGCACCAATTTCAATCCTTAGAAAAATCACATTTCTTCCCCAGAGGCTCCTAAACTTCTCGTGTGTCACAACGAAGCTGCGCAGAAGACTGTGCCGTCACATCTAAATCTACCAGATGATGAAGAAAAGGTTTGTTGGACATTTGCCGTCATTACATGAAAAATACCAATCACGACAACATTTAATTTAAAATTTAGAACAGACAACATTTAATGGCTCTGCCCCTCTCACCCCCTAATAAAAAATATGCTCAAAAACAAAAAATTGGGTAATGTTAAAAATTAATACTGTACACCCAAGTGGGGTATTGAATTATAGATATTCTTCTCTTAATTACTAATACACCACCAGATTTTAGAAGATACTATATTTATTAGCTTTACTGCCCCAAAAACCAAAACTAATAGTCATATTGCTTTATAGTCTTGGCGAGGCCGTAGGCCGATCTTCTTCACGAGGCTACATGCCGAGATACACAAATGGGACCGTAACAGACCGCCTTGGTGAGGCCGCAGGCCGAACTTTCCAACGCAAGGCCGTAGGCTGAGTTCCACAAAGGGGCTAAAGGTAAACGAGGAAAACATCCAAAACGAAAGTTTATCAATAACCTACAAGGTATGGCAACAACAAACGTTCCTCATGATCCTCTGGGAGACTTGGATGCTACCTCTTCAGTTTGCAAAATTCAACTGAGCGAAGCTTGGTGTCCTGGTACTTATTTTAATTTTAAAAGTTTAGCCTAACAAACATTTTATTTATTTTAATATTAAAAGTTAATCCTACGACAATTGTATCCAGTTTGCTTTTATTTAACAGCTGTTAATAAAATAAATCAATAAATTAATATAGGTGGCATAATAATAACATGGGAATTTTGGAGGTCGGAGAGAGGAATCCTTTCTTAGTAAGCCTCTAGGGGCGAAGATAAACCTATGTACAAAATGTCAAGTCAATTGGACTTATAGTTTTGGAGAAATAGTGATGAGTGGTAAATGGCCTTTATATAATATTAAATTTGAAATGTTCCGATTGAAATGCTTTTGTTCTCTTAGATAACAAAGTTTCAAAGTCTAGACAAATCTGTAAGTCTACTTTTAGAGGGCACAAATTACTGTAGTTGACTTTGAATCAGTGAAATGTCAGTTTTCTCGCCATATTTAGCCATTTCCTGTGAACTGGCTATGCGTTTTGTTAAATTAAATTGTATATTTTCCCATTGAATACAGTATATTCACCTAGATAAAAAAGTTGTACAGTCTAGAAAAATCTGTAAGTCTACTCTTAGAGGCCGTAAATTAACCAATTTGTTTTACACGCACAAATTGAAAATCTAGCTCTACCTAAGGATTAAGGAGGTGATATAGAGTAAAAAGTCATAAGATCAAAGTTGTAGATCGTCTCAAATCAGGCAGAGAAAATGGTGTTAGTTTTGCTGTGGAATCTTTCATTTAGCAGCTAATTAGAGAAACGCTGTTTTTGGCATTTAAAATTTGTGGCACTAAAAAGGCTGCATCTTCGATTTACTAAGAATTTTTCAAAATCCCTTCTTATTGTACACCTACAACATAAGGCCTTTGACTCTACAGAATTTCAGCCTCGTAGTCTTAGTACTTTTTTAGTTATAGTGATAAGTCAATGATTAAGTGGTATTTGCCTTTTATAGGTATAATCTATAATGTTTGTATAAAGACAGCTCTTAAATAGCCTAGTTATGCTAGAGATCTAAGCACTTAATGTACATAAGTATTTAATAAATAAAATAATTGGTTGATTGATCATTAATTAGTACTTTTCATACTAAACTATTCACCATAGTCCTATACTAAATACAGGTGAAGTTTTCACAGTTGGGAGTTGCAAGAACTACGAAGTAACTGTATAATATATTATACATGCCTGTTGTAAGGCCTTTTGGGTGATTAAAAGTAATTTATACATTCCTGTGAAATATTATGATACCTCTAGACACCATAAATTTGGATATAAATCGCGAACGACCAGTATCGTTAACTGGGCGTATATAAGACACTCACTTGTCTACTGAAATTATATTTAATTGATTTATCAATAAGATGAAACTTATAATTAACAAATAATAAAAGATAAAATAAGTTAGCAAACTAGTACAATAGAAAACAGCACACATAGTACAAAAATGAAAAAACGCAAATTTTAAAGTTCTCGAGAAATTATGCCACTGGGACTGGACCTGTATAAATTAAAAATTAGTTGCTCAAAAATATCTTACTCGTGATCTTGTCCCGATATCGAACTCACCTAAAATAAAAAAAAATAATCATCATCTTGAGTCCAAACTTGAGTCTCAATAAAACTTCTGCAAGTCCCGTCTAGGATCCTAATCGATACCTGAGGCCTCCCCACATACACAAGAAATCCAACTTCTCCTCCGACTCCCCGACGCAAGTACTGACCTTCATTGACTACTGGCTCAACACTTCTCCTCCACCTCCCCGTCTGTCGACTACCCCGTATTCATACCAACAGTCAATGTTGCCAACACCATCACCCGAGTACTGACCTTCATGGACTACTGGCTCAACATTCTCCTCCACCTCCCCGACTTTCGACTAACTCGTATTCATATCAACAGTCAATGTCACCAACACCATGACGCGAGTACTGACCTTCATTGACTACTGGCTCAACACTTCTCCTCCACCTCCCCGACTCTCGACTAACTCGTATTCATATCAACAGTCAATGTCACCAACACCATGACGCGAGTACTGACCTTCATTGACTACTGGCTCAACACTTCTCCTCCACCTCCCCGACTCTCGACTACCTCGTATTCATATCAACAGTCAATGTCACCAACACCATGACGCGAGTACTGACCTTCATTGACTACTGGCTCAACACTTCTCCTCCACCCTTGTTCTATAAAATTCAATGTATAACATGCTATTAACAAAATTTATGTGAATAGTTTAAATATAACAGAACATTAATAATATAATTAATAGTACCTTATATCTAACCGTCTAAAATCTATCAATATTCTACATCTCTTTAAAGAAATCAATAAATCTAATATATAACGGTACAGAGCGTTGATCATCATCGATTGGTTTGTGTATGTAAAGTGAGAAGAAGTGGTTGGGGAAGGGGACGAGACCCTGGAGGGCAGTTGGCCGACAACCTGAGAAACCCTGATTTAAGAGACCACAGATATTCTCTGAATAATGTTTCCACTTGACAGAAAACGTTTCTATTAAAACTGTCGTTAAAAAATATTCTGCTTTATTCTGTTTTATATGTAAAAAAACATATACTATGTAAGTATTTACAGAGTACTTTTAGCTTGTTATTATTGCTTATACTAAATTTTTAAATATTTTATTTAATTAATTTGTAATTTTTGAATTTATATAGAATCGTTTGATTGTTTTCCTTTTCTTTGCTTCACACCAAGTTGTTACCTAAGCTTATCTCACTATGTGTTGTATCTATTTATAAATAACTGTTTGCAATTATTATTTTGTTCTTGTTTCTTAGCATAATTCTATTTAAATGAAAAACAACTTCAAGTATGGTTGTATACACTTGATGGAGTAAAGTTGGTTTTAAAAAAGAACACTTTTTTTAAACCAACTTTATTCCATCAAGTGTATACAAAAAATGTTAAATCCATCTCCAGACACTGGGAAAATAGTTACATACTTTTATTTTCCTTTCAGTAGTTATAAATAAGTATTGAGCTAAGTTAAGAGTTCATATTTGTTATATATTCAGTCATGCATTCATTCATTTGTACTACCGACATACTGCAGCTAAACTGTAATAATCATTTGAAGAATTATTTGCCGTTAGAAACGTTTGTACTTAGTTACCAAACTAAGTGCTTTCTACAGTAAACGTAGACAAGAGAATTTCAGTATTTGTAAGATCGAATTATTCTTGTAGACGTACTCTACTTAAGCTATGTTAGTATTTATAAGGTGGGGTGGCCTTAAGATTCAAACTATTTATATTGCATGTGCATGGAATTTAGCATCTGTTTTGTTATACGATAGTTGTTCGAAAATGTAAAAAAGGTTTTCACTTCATCCAATGTGCAATACCCTTGAGCTTTTGTCATTACAATGAAATATTGGTGATATATAAGATTTAATACAAATGTAATAAAACAAATAATTTAATAACAACTATTCAATAACAATTATTTCCTTCTTTATTGCCTAATAACAATTCGTGTTTTTAATTAAAAGCTGTGTTTGACTTGCTGTGAACACAAAAGTGTCATTTTGGCGTTTGTTTGTAACGGAGATCTGGTAATTACAGCCTAACGAGTTTCTTTGAACCTTTTTATCACAGCCACCTGGTTCCAAAACTTAGTGGAATTGAGCACCTGCTCTTAAAAACCTCTACTTCTATTTTAGAAGGATAGCTTCCTGTTTTAGAGGTGATAGCTTTGTTAAAAATGTGGATAAATAAGATCGATTTGGTAGAACATCTCACTCTGACATGTAAAAAAAAAATAATAATAATAAACAAATTGTTTGAATTAAAGAACTATTTTGAGTGAGTTTTAAAGTAATTTTATTTACTATAAAGTATTCACTTGCTCAAATAGGATGCTAAAGAAATTCAAAATATAAAATAATGTTGGGACTACCTTAACTTTTTAGTGGTGTTTAATTTAATTCTAATCAGGAAAACAGAAATGTTCTTTGTTACTTGAGTTATTTCTTTATCTACAAAATGAATGATTTCAAGCTTATTACTATTGTAAAGATATATTTGATAAACATATTATGGTACTAACTGTAATGCATGGCAAAAAAATTACTATTAAGTCATTTTCGTTGTAATTTTTTCTGTCAAACTAAATGTTTTTAAAGTTTAAACAATTAAGTGTAGGTTTGTAACATCCCGGTAACATTAGTATTAGGTTTTATGGTTTTAACTCAGATTAAATGTTAAATAAACATTAAATATGTACAGTAGATTATTTTACTAAATTTGTAAATATAAAAAAGAATTGTGTAGGCTATCTCGTCTTTGTTAAGGGATAAAAAACAAGCTGTCAATTAAAATGTATAAATTAACATTCTGCAGATCATATTGTGACCAATACATGATCTTACATTAATTTATTGAAATTCCCACAGCAACAAAGTATGGGTTAGTAATAAAATAATGGATAAAAAAGATGCTATAAGGGTGACTTTCGAGCCACCACCAGTGACCGGGTAGGAGGGCTGCGTGCAAGAACGGAATCACTCAGACGGTCACTCATTCAAGGAACATTTTGACCGTCGATGTTGCTTGACGCCGTTATCCTGTGATAACGTCAGAACCCTCCAATCAAGGAAGAGCCACGCTCGTTTCTGCTTGACGACGTTATCTCGTGATAACGTCGGAACCCTCCAGTCAAGGAACAACCTCACTCGATGCTGCTAGACACTCTTATCCTGCGATAACATCGGAACCCCAATTAATAATAACACTATGTATCTAAGACCACAAATTATGGAGTTAATGAATTTTTGTTAGCTAGTGGTACAAGGCATATGTACGCTTAAAATATTTATATATTGATACGCTACTTAGAAATTTTTTTACCGAAAATGGTCTTAGAAAAAGAAAAGTTTGAACTTATTTGTTTGAGCACAAATGCGCATTACATATTATAGGTCAAAATTTAGGTTCCCAGTTTTTCGGCAACTTTTTTTCGAATTTTTTAAAGTAAGTAAAAATAGCTTTAATATAAAGAGCATGGAATTACTGTAAAACAATACGTCAGGGACTATTTTATTTTATTATTTGGAGCTTATTTTTTATTCGTTATGCGTATTTTAGGTACTGTTTACTGGATAATTGATTGTAAACATATTGAACTAATTTCGTATTGATTAATTAATTAATTTGGAATAGACATTTCTTTCATTGTGTACTATGGGTGAGCTTATTATGGACTGTAATTGTTTTATTTTAAAAAGCATTTTATCTTTAAAATTAGTAGTAATGTAGTTTTTATGATTGGTCTTAATATATACATATATATTTTTAATTTATACATAAAACAACTCCGATTGGATCGAGGCATTCAGGAAAATCTTCTTCGTTGTCGACAATAATGGTTGTGTTAAAATACAGTAGAGTTAATCCCTGTGTTTTCATTATATCCTGGTCCAGCGTTTTGTGGAAAAACCAATTACCAGGGATACGTTTTAATTTAGGAGGATTAGATAAAAAAGGCGTGTAGCTTCATGAGGTTGTTTACGTTACGTTTGTTTTTAAATCTATTTGTACTATTCGATGTTCGTTTTGTAATATGTTACGGCTCGTTTCGTTTATTTTGGAATACTTTCTTTTATTTTGTTGAAATAGGGTTCAATAGAGATATTAAGATGAACAAGTGTTCTTGTGAGTCAATTTTACTTAACAGTGAATATACCATATGTCACAAACAATTTACACCCATCCAGATTTGAAAATAAGTAAAAAGTGTCTCATAATATTTCGTTAACTTGTCCTATCTACTATATATATATTTACTTTATTTCAAAGGAAAAAATATTTAACAATACACAAAAATATTTTCATACAACTTGACAAATTTCCCCAATAAATAAAATCCCCAAAATTACAATAATAATTTGATTTTTATGTTATGAGTTTAAAATGTAAGGCATTTTAAAATGATCAGTCGAATTCCATAAAAATTTATTGTTATGAATAAAATTAAAAATTATACTTTTAAATGATTTTCCTTTTCAAGTGTAAACTGTTAACTAACGTCTTACAAATGTATGTACTATCAAGAAAAAGTCTGAGGTCAATTGATTAATACAACAGAATCACGAACTTATTTAATAAATAAATGATAGATGCGAATCATACTAAAATTAATCTGCTCACTATTTTAAATATACTTTGCAATATCGTTTGACAAGCCGATGTGTAATGTTATGTTTCAGAAAGATAGCAAACATAGAAGTTAGTCTGAACCCGTATTTATTTTAATCGTTGTGGCATAATTGTTTAAAAGCGTAAAAACAAATTATCACCAATTAAATTTTATCCAGGCAGGTGGATGAATTTCATTTCAATCTCGACAGAAAGGTGACAGGTTGACATCCGGTGATAAACTGTTCCGAAAGGGGCAAAGTGAAATGTGTTAACAAAGAATATAATAGAGAGAGGATATAAATTGAATGTAGAAGAAGTATATGCTAACAATTATAATTGGCAAATAATTAACTTTTATACAATTTCCTCCTATACAATTAAAATTTTAGACGGTTTAATTTGTCACTATCATTCCTATATTAACGTCACTTAAAGCATTGTCAAGGCCGGGAAAAATAAACAGGTGCACACAATATCTAAGAGTAGGACAATTTAAATGTTGAAAGAGGTTGTATTTTCTAGGCAAAGTTAGGGCTAAGAAGCCCTCTCTAACACTTAACCTGGGAACCAACGTCTTAAAGATGACTTCCATAGTACCACCAATGAAGGGATCGCTCAGACGTACACCCAACTAAGGAACAGCCACGTTCGGTGTTGCTTGATTCCGTTATACTGCGATAACATCGGAACCCTCCAGTCAAGGCCCCTGGCCAAAACTTTAAGATAACAATTTCGGGGGTTTCTTTTGCAGGAAAAATAATATACTACGTCAAATTTGTTTTTGAAATTTGTTAATGATGGAGTGTCAGATGAGGGAGACAAAGGTAGTTGGACATTTGCCATCATAACGTGAAAATTACCAATCACGACGTCTTGATTTGGTAAAACCCAAACCTTTTTCAAGTGCTAAAAACTAAATTACATCTACACAAACATGTTATAAAACTACGTTCTTAAACTAATAAACTTATCTACTTTAATAATTATCTACATTTTTACCTAGATCCTAGAATGGGGTACAACAAAATCAAAATCCTTTAGGTATTATGCCTTCATTTTTGCATTTCGTGAGGTAGGTTACATGATTAGAAACTTTAGCTAATTTAGTTTTTAATCTTTCTAAGGACTTGATTTTTTATCTCGTTCCGGGTCCATACCGTGAGTCAACTTTGTTTTTGAAATTTGTTAATGATGGAGTATCAGATGAGGGAAACAAAGGTAGTTGGACATTTGCCATCATTACGTGAAAATTACCTATCACGACGTTTCGATTTGGTAAAACCCAACCTTTTTCAAGTGCTAAAAACTAAATTACATCTACATAAACATGTTATTGTTTGTCACTTTTTGGGGCAAATTTATTATATCAGAACTCAAACTACTATAGTTGTAATAATTCAATACAACATAGCAACTAAAAAGTGAATATAGTCATTGAAAACTATACAATATTTAAAATAATTAACAGATCATTATCAATACAGGAATTTTTTATTTAATGAAAACAATAAATAAAATAATAGCTTCAACAAACAACACTATATTCAATTATAAATGTTTTTTTTTTAACCCAGCTTATTTCTTTACACAAATATAAATGGAGTTAATAAATATATTCAAATTGGCTTCATCTGAAAGTATCATTGTATGTTTTACGTCATATGGAGAAATGGGGATTTCTTTGTATATATAATGAACAACTTAGATTTGAGTTGATAAACTCTTTCTACCACTTGTGAGTTGGTCTCTTTATCGTTATTTCCAGGCGTTTTATTGGCCACTCTGCCAATAAAGAGGACATTGCCAACTACCGACAATACACTGTAAACGTCTATAAACCTAATGGAAATGTTTGATGGACACATAAAAGCCCAATACCGATTCAGCCTTTCATAAAGCTGGATGAACTGCATTCATTTCGTGTGAATCCTTTGACATTTATATATGTTTGTTTAAGTTAATTTTATGTACTTTGTGTTACTTTTTACTTCACCCATACATTTACTTCACCTTAACATTTCTGCTTCGTATATTTTCTTCAAACCTGTTTCATTTGTTGAAATAAACTTGTAAGAAATTATGTGCTCTACGAGAATAATACTCAAAACGCCCGAAATATTTAGAAAGTTAATCTAGTGTTCATTTTAAAAATATCTCACTTGTGAAAACGTCAACTTTTATTCTTAAATATTGCCAAATTATATTATTGATATCATATTTGTTATTTATTTATTTTTTTGAGTCATCTTCATCTAAAAAGGTTAGTCTTTATGTTTGTTGTAAAAGGAGAGGACAATCTTTTAGCCTTACTATCTCTATTCCCCATATACTATTGATTAGTACGGGGATCTTATGTGAATGGAGTAAGGAGGCGAACCAGGCACGTATTGGCTATGGTTTATTGTCATCTACCTTTTAATAATGTAGAGAAAAAAATAAAAATAAAAGTCAGACTATTATAAAAAGAAGGGTGTTCAGTAAAACTGTTGAAATAATTTGGGATTTATTGTACACATAAAAATGAGCAAAGAACTTCATATGAAGGTATGTCCTAAAACCTTTAGTTTTCCCTCTATCTGTTTTTATGCATTTTTTACAAAAAACTCATAGCTTTCAATCCACTAAAGGTATGATTGTGAAACCTCATGATTGTACTACATTAATTCTATTTATAACAAAAATATAAAAAATAAATCTTCAACCATATCAAAAAGTTTAATTTTTCTACCTAAAATATCTAAAAACTGACTAATTTTACAAACAAAATGCAAGAATAATGTGTTTTCGTAAATCTTATTATAATATTCACAGTTTTTGTTTCACCACAAATGGAGAAAAACAGCTGGGTTATGCTGCAAAAGGTAAAACAATGTCTTACAGCATTAACCAAAGGCTAGTGCGGTTTTAAATATATGTGTACTTTAAACAGCTGATTTCATGTCAATATGCTATTTCATTTGAACAGCTGTTTATTTATGCTACTAATACTAGGTTTGGTCTCCATTATTGGGATTTTTCATTAGTATCAAAGAGAACACTATCATATACACGCTTTTTTTTAGTGATTTTGTAGAGTTTTTAATTGTATTGTTAGTTTTAATTAGTTAGTGTTTGTAATTTATTTTCTTATGGCATAGTTCTTTATTATTATTTTCATAGTTTCATTTTATTAACAACTAATGGCAGATAATGTAATGTACAACTTTGCCGACTCAGAAAAGGCAGACATGCATTTAATGTATGGCATGGATCATTGTATTAATACTCAAGCGAGAAGACTGTATCAGGAACGTTTCATAAATGTTTTATACCTTTTCATACAACTTTTACAAAGGTCTATCTACGACTTGTAGATACAGGAAGCTTTAATCACCAAATTAAATGTAACTCAGGCCGACTGGTTTCAGTAAGAACTATTGAATTGGAATGGAAACCAAACCTAATATTAATAGCATAAATAAACAGCTGTTCATATGAAATAGCAGATTGAAATAAAATCAGCTGTTTATTTATTTATTTATTTGACATCCAACGGTAACAACCAATTTCATACAATAATATAACAATAACAATGGCAGCTCACACCATGACACAAATTAATAATAATCCTATCTATTATATTCATGACTTGAACACAAATAACAATTAAATAACAAGAATAATACAAATTAATTAATAGAAAATGAAAACGGAAAACCATAGACAATAAACATACAACAAGATCATAATCATAATAACAATGCAAAAAATAGTAAATTCAAATCATTAGACAAGTAACAAAGCAATAAAAAAATAATAAATTACTACAGACCAATAAGCGGCAACGTGCATGACAGTAAATAACCTAACAAAAACAAAACTGAACAGTAAATAAAACAAAAAACCTAACAGTAAATAAATTAACAATAATAACAACAACAAGATAACGAGTATCAAAATAACAATAAACACCATCACTGAGTGTTCTGAGCGGCAATCACAGTTGCACTAATCAAGTTCACCTTCCTCTTGAAAGAAGTTAGAGACTCCGAAAAAAAGTCTATACTTGATGACACAATACTTCCAGTCCTCTGTAGTCTTGCCAAGCCACAATGATAAGCATAGCTGGTAGGCAGATAACCACGGCCAAAAATCGTCATAGATCTGGTATTTCTTGGAATGCGTATATCTATCATCTGCAAGAGCCCCGGACAGTCAACCAAACCATTGACCAGCTTGAAAAGAAACACCAGGTCACTGACCATTCGACGTCGCTGAAGGGGATACAGACAGAAAAGTTGTTCAAGTTCTTCAATGGGAGTGCCAAGATAAGTACACACACGTGTTCAAAGTACACACACGTTTAAAATCACACTAGCCTTTGGATGATAATGTAAAACATTGTTTTACGTTTTGCAGCATAACTCTGCTGTTTTTTATCCGTTTTTGTTGAAACAAACACTGTGAATATTATAAAAAAATTTTTAAATATTACTCTTGCATTTTTTTATAAGAATATTGATGGGTGAAACACAGACAGTCATCGGATATGTTCACTGGAGTCGTGACTGTGCCGATAGCTTATATTCTTCAAATTGCGAGTTGTAATTGTTATGTAGAACAACTATTCCTACATAACAGGTGATCGTGCTAGCCCACAGTTCTATGTTTTTTGAAAATGTGTTTATAAATATACTGTCAATACCACGTATATATCGACAGTAAATGTATAAACACTCTTTCAGAATAAATACGACTAAAAGGGAATATCATACATATTGATATAATGTTTTGAAACATTTAATTCCGTTGAATATTATCTCTACCTAAATATATTCGGTATAATTATTCGAAATTAAATGAAAAAATAAAATAATATGAAAATACAGATTTAGCATAATGTCATTTCATTAATTCATTCACATTTTATCTCTTTCATTCATTTCATTAATCTCTTAGGTCACTTAAATAAATCAATTACTTAAGTGACCTTTAATAATTTCCATGATATCACATATTCTATTAAATGTATAATTAATTAATGAACATTTAAATCCAAACCTACCCTCCCAATGCAGCCTAATATGTTTGTAAAATATACTGTACTTTAATTATGGGATACATAATCGAAAATTAATTATAATTCAGTAAGTATTGAAATGTGTATATGGCGGTGATTTTGGCCCTGCCAACCACTTATACACGTACGGTAATATTGGTGGGTTAGGCATCAACTGTTTCAATGGATACTCAAACAAAATCAAACCCAAAAATGTTGCGCATGTGTATTTTAACCACATTAATATTCCATTGCTAATTCAAGCATAATTTTGCTTTAGAGTTCATGCTGTAACGCTGGATAATTATCGAGTGTATACATCAAACACTGTTACGATAATTGGAGTGCCAGCGACAATCACTCATGCTGTTGCTGAGTTAATGTGAGTTCTGTTCAGTCGGAATACCAATAAATGAAATCACGCGCTAATACATCAATACGAAATTTCACAAAATTTGACAGTAAAATCATTAAACAAAATGATTTCTTTAACAAAGCTTCAAAGATCTCAAATTACTCTACAGGGTGAAAAAATATGGAAACACTTTCACAACAACTTTTTTTTCATAGATAGCTGATAATATAATATTTTTGAATAATTCTGTTCCATAAAGTATGATTTTGTATTACAATAATTTACTTCAAACCATTACATAGAGAGAAATAATACTGTTCAAATTAGTTACTTTTAAATTCAAATGACCGCTATTCTGAAAAAGCTAAACCTTTTGAAGTCCGATTTGCGGCAGTTAATTTCTTTAGAATAGACCTTTCATTTGATACCAAACTTAACCTAGGCTTCCTTTAGAGATTTTCATTCAACTTCTAATGGGCCGTCCGTCCCTATGATAAGATGAAATTTCGCTAATGGCGTCAAAGAGTATGTATTTTGTAACCATGATCATATTCAAGATTCCAAGTTCACAAGTGAAAGCATTTATATATTTTTTTCAACCCCAAATAACATTGTGAATTTGTGTAGATCAATTCCATACCTTGACTCTGACCCCCTGGAACGATACCCTGCCTGCAGCGACTGCCCTTGCTGAATCGTTAGCATCAATTCCATACCTTAACTCTGACCCCTGGAACGATACCCTGCCTACAGCGACTACCCTTACTGAACCGTTTGCATCAATTTCCATACCTTAACTCTGACCCCTGGAACGATACCCTGCCTACAGCGACTACCCTTGCTGAACCCTTATCATCAATATCATACCTTAACTCTGACCCCTGGAACGATACCCTGCCTGCAGCGACTGCCCTTGCTGAACCGTTAGCATCAATTTTATACCTTAACTCTGACCCCTAGAACGATACCCTGCCTACAGCGACTACCCTTGCTGAACCCTTAGCATCAATTCCATATCTTAACTCTGACCCCTGAAACGATACCCTGCCTACAGCGACTACCCTTGCTGAACCCTTAGCATCAATTCCATACTTTCACTCTGACCCCTGGAACGATACCCTGCCTACAGCGACTACCCTTGCTGAAACGTTTATTTATTTTCGATTAAAAATTGAATGTAACTAGAAACGATCTCTACATGGTCAATATTTGTTTTTGGTGACTTTTTTGAGAGCACTTTACTTATTTTAACTACATTCTGTTCAAGTATTTGTCTCGTATAATTATAACTGTATTATAAGGACATGGGTGTAAACGAAAAAAGGTAACTCCATCTTTTCCCACCCCGTACTAATAATTCAAGGATTATCGTTGTTGTCCTTTGGGACACTAGTTACAGTTTAATTTAACTGATTTCCCATTATTATTTAAATGGATCTATAATAATGCAATTCATAATTTGGCTCTGTTTCTATGAATATGGTTTGTTTTTTTCTTTACTAATCCAGCAAATATTTCAGTATTGATAAATTATATTTATTGTATAGTATTATTATTATTTTATAGTCTAGACTTAAATTAATGTTATATTTTGTAACATTTTATCATATTTTACTTTAGTTTCTGGTGAAACACTCGTTTTCACGCACAAACGTTCAGCTGCCATTACGTTTGTAAAAGAACACCTAAAATTACAATACATACAAAAAGCCGAACAAAGAATCACAGATATCTAATTTCATAGTCTCGTATTTATTTTTACCTCTTAAATAATAATGGCTTTTCAAGTATATTATTCTTTTGTTAAACCCCTAAAAACCTCAATACCTACATCTTATCATCGTCGATTTCAAAAGTATAAACAAAAGATAACTTTTATACGTTCACGTCGTGTTTTCTTTCATAATTTCGTTTGTGAAGTAATTTTTAGTTTATTTCAAATGTTTTCAAAAATGACTGACTCATCACAATGAAAAACTAAAAATGATAATGTTCTTTATTAAAGATTTGTGTAAATAGGCTATCCTTTTTAAATAAACTTTCCTTAGCACGTTCTCATAGGCGTGGAAAAACGTTTATTTTTTCACAGAAAATACAGTTTTACACAGAAATTACAGAATTTACACAGAAAATAATGATTGGGTTTCATTTTTATGAAGTGTAATCTCATTCACTGAATAAAATGTTTCTTTTTTTTAAATTCATCCATCAGTTCGTTTGGGCTTCAGTAAAATTGAACATTCAACCTACCAACACATGTACAGCATGGGTACCCATGCACGCACAGTAGTAGTGACCCACCCACTCATTTACGTATAGTTGAAGTGACCCACCCACCTACCCACCATACACGTAGAGTAATAGTGTTATGAATGTTGGGCGTAGGACTCCAGGAAGAGCCTCAACATTTAGTGTCAGTCAATTATATATATATTTATATTATATACACTAGGGGATACCCCTGGTCCCCTGAACATTTAGTGTCAGTCAATGATATTTATTTATATTATATACACTAGGGGATACCCCTGGTCCCCTGAACATTAAGTGTCAGTCAATTATATATATATATTTATATTATATACACTAGGGGATACCCCTGGTCCCCTGAACATTTAGTGTCAGTCAATTATATATATATTTATATTATATACACTAGGGGATACCCCTGGTCCCCTGAACATTTAGTGTCAGTCAATTATATATATATTTATATTATATACACCAGGGGATACCCCTGGTCCCCTGAACATTTAGTGTCAGTCAGTTATATATATATATATTTATATTATATACACTAGGGGATACCCCTGGTCCCCTGAACATTTAGAGTCAGTTAACTTTGTATATATATATATATATATTATATACACCAGGGGATACCCCTGGTCCCCTGAACATTTAGTGTCAGTCAATTATATATATATATATATATATATATATATATATTACATTATATACACCAGGGAATACCCCTGGTCCCCTGAACATTTAGTGTCAGTCAATTATATATATATTTATATTATATACACCAGGGAATTCCCCTGGTCCCCTGAACATTTAGTGTCAATCAATTATATATATATTTATATTATATACACTAGGGTATACCCCTGGTCCCCTGAGCATTTAGTGTCAGTCAATTATATATATATTTATATTATATACACCAGGGGAAACTCCTGGTCCCCTGAACATTTAGTGTCAGTCAATTATATATATATATATATATATATATATATATATATATATATATATATTTATATTATATACACTAGGGGATACCCTAGTCCCCTGAACATTCCACACGGGATAAGGGCGCGTGCATCACAACTTGATCCAGTGAGTGAAATACCGACCGCCAGGTCAGTTTGAGAATATCATTTTGGAAAAATTTACTTCAATTCATTGGACATAAATTACGTGAGGATATTTCAGTACAAATTTTATCCCAGAAATGTTACAGCTTGTAAAGCATAACTGCCTACAGGTAATCACCAAAACTACAGCGGTAACAGTAAAAACGAAATAGCAAACCCTTGTAATGGGACTGTTAGATGCTTTCAGGAAACGACTGGGGTTTGTTGATTTAGGGAAATTGGGGAACTCTATAGTGGGAAAGTATAACATTGATCCCACCTCACGGGTGGTAGTTTCTTCAATTTTCCTTTAGTAGTCAAAGTAAGTAAGGACTACGAACATTTGTACACTACTCTTAATTAATTATATCAAAATATTAAAAAGACAATAGTTAATTATTTCGTTAAAAGAAAAGTGTTTTAATTAATAGCGTTACTTAAATTCACTTAGGGACAACAGATAAATTGAGCTATTTCTAAATTAGTGGTTTATTATGTAATTACACTAATATTGACGTACTTTGAAAACAATAAACAAATTGAAGTAAAACGAATATCAAACCAATCTTCAGTAAAATAATAATAGTGGTAATTTATTATGAGTGAATATAAAATCAATGAAAATTCATAACTATTTTTGTGACTAATTGAAGTTTTAATAACGCATCAAATTAAAAAAAAAAACATAATTGAAAGCTGAAATTGACCATTACAAAATATAATTACAAAATTGACAATTAGTTCAAAACGAATTATTAAAACAAAATATTGTTGTTTAACTTATTAAAGTGAACATGTTTATTCAAAACAATTTAAGATTATATCTATTATAACTACTGAAAAAAATTATTTAATGTCATGAAAATTCATAGTTTCAATTAAAGTAAATGAACAGATGGTCTGTTTATGTATATAATTAAAATCTACAGTATTGATAGCATAATTTTCATTTTAAAAGCCTTAAACTGAAAAAAAAATCATTTGTTAAAATATATTTCCTCATCATTTCTGGTTATAGTTAGTCAACGTTCTCGATATCGTTTAAGTTAAGGTTGTTACTATTATTTAAGTCAAATTAAAATACAAATCAGAATAACAAAACATTTTGTAACTTATATTTGTACTAGAGCTTAAGGATGTTAATTTTAGTATTTTATTATCTATCGATTACTGAACAAAACGTAAATAAATTGTTTTTTATAAAAAAAAACCATAAAATAAGAGGAAATTCTTTGAAGGAAAATTTCCAAGCAAATTTATGATTCCTATTGTTAAACTTGTGACTGGTTTGACGTTCACACAGACGGTCATTAGTCATTTCCGGGCCACCTCATCATTGATGGCTTGCCTATGAAAACTGTATTTAATGGAATGTGTTTCCCTTATGTCATTTCTGTAACTGTTGTAACTACCTGTTTCTTAGTAATACATACTGTATTATGTTAATGGTACTAAAATGATTTTTCTAACTATGGCATTATTTTTATATAATGAATACACATACAGGGATATTATTAAAAATTAAGCTACTTATGGGAAGCTTACGGAAAGAACTACTACTAATGAGATGCACTAAGTAGTGGAAGTGAGAAAGAGAGACCTTTTCACTACTCTATAATTCCATTTGGAAAATACTGAATTCGTAAATATAATGTACCTAATTGGACTTTATACACCTCACAGATGATGTGACGTCAGCTGTTATGATGACGTAATCAGTCTTCTTTCCCGTCAGATGATGAACGCAAATTGAAGTATACGTCACAATAAATGTCATTATAAAACATTTATAATGAAGAGAGACATTTAATTAGTTATAATTATTTATAATTATTCTCCTAGCAAACAAGAAGCTTACCATTTTTTTCTTTTCTTTTCAGGATAGTCATTATAATTTGTCATCGATACGATAATATCAATCTATTTTTGTTTTCTTACAATTACGTAAGTTGAAAAAAATTAATATTTAAATTGAATAATGTAATACGAATACATTTGTAATTCCCTTTGAAATATGCTTCATACTTATTTTTTCAGAGAAACTAAATAAATATTTATTTATAAAGAAACATTTCATGTTTATTAAAATTCAATATACATTATTATATATATTGAAATATACATTATTGTATATTTTGAAAAATACACAATATATATATATATATATATACAAATTGAAAAATATAAATTATTAAAATTCAATATGTTTAATATTCTACAGTACAAGTGCACGTCACACAACACAGATGTATTTTAATATAAACTCAAAATGCACAAATATATTACAATACAGGTCGGCACTGGTGGCGCAGTGCTGTAACCCAGCTACTTGGGGACAAAGTGTTAGGGAGATTGTAGGCGATAGGTTCCATCGGTCCTCTTAATACCGACATGGCGTCCGCTCAATAATTGCCATCGACGTGGACACAACTAGAGAAGTCTGGGGTGTCCATGTTGGATGGTAGTCAAGGTTCAGATGTGGTGTAGGGAAGAGAACTGAATGTCAGACTGGTCAGTTAGCTGAAAATCAGAGCAACACAAAGTTTTCGGATTCCACGTAAAGCTGTAGGTCCCATAGTTGCCCTGGCTATTGGGCTATTAATAAATAGTCCTTTCTGAGCTAAGTCTAACTCAGATAGTAACAATGACATACATTCGTTCATATTGACTCATCACAATTATTCGAAATCCATATTCGCCCAAATCTTTACGATCGGCGTCTTTAGAATAAATTAAAAAAAATAAATAAAAGTACAAAATGCAAAAATTTTATGGTAATCCAATTTTCTAGTTCACTAACATGTACTAAAATCTTTAGTAGTCAATAAAGCCTTTACATTAAGTATACAGGAATAACAAGGCCCTTAAGTACAAAGGAACATAACACTTGGTTTTAAGAGGAACTGTAATTGCTATCCTCTAACAAAGGAATCACTTGACAAAAAGTCAAAGATGTCGAAAGTGAATTCCGTTCATTACAGCAAAAGCTTTTTCCTTTTTTATGATTACGAACTAATAATGTAGTGAACTGAATATTTATAAATTACTATAACTAAGTTTAGTTATTTATTAAAATAATAGTGATATTAAATATTTATAATAAACTGGTTGTTTACTCACACACGTAAGACATGATAAGTCTTTTGTTTATCTTATAGATGAAAAATAAGATTAAATTTATCTAGTTTTATCATTAATTGTGCAATGTTACCGAGCAGTTATATTCAAAGAAATTTGCTAAATTTAACTTCCTTAATTATTCTACTTGAAATAGACGTTGTCTGCTTTTATACTTGGCAATTATACAGTTGATACCTGCCAAATGTATTTTACGGGTTTGGATGTAAATTATTATTTTAATTATACTGAGAATGGGAGGGATAACTACGACGTTGATTTCACTTCCCTGTATATTAAGTTAATGTTGCTGAATGCATGTAACATTTATTGAATGGATTATTTATTCTTGCTTTTACCTCGTATTATTCATTGACCTCAAATAGAGCGGGAGGGAGAGAGAGAGAGAGAGAGAGAGAGAGAGGGGAGAGAGAGAGAGAGAGTGTGTGTGTGTGTGTGAGAGAGAGAGAGAGAGAGAGAGAGAGAGAGAGGGGAGAGAGAGAGAGAGAGAGAGAGAGAGAGAGAGAGAGAGAGAGAGAGAGAGGGGGGGGGGAGGGAGATGTTGTTTAAGAAACCTTTCCAAACAAATTCCTTTGACATTATCCGCTCCTTGTCTCTGTGTCTCAGTTTGCCTCGGATATCCTTTGAGATATTTTTCAGAACACTATATTATTCTCTCCTCCATGTGGCTATAGTCTAAGTGAAATTAGGTTTTTACTCTTACTGTTTTCATTATTATTTTCAATTTGTATCAATTTTATCAAATCCATCTATGGGACTACTTAGCTCATTTATTTCATAACAGTGCATTTTTTACTGAGTATTTCAATGCTGTTATATAACGACGGTCCGAACTCTTAAAGTTAAATTTAGTTGGACCTCCAGTAATTTTTACCCGTGAACAAAAGGTTAGAAACAGGACAAAATAAATACAAAGTCTTGTAGGAATCACTGTATTTGCTAATAAGTGTGTCTTTTGTAATTAATTAAAGTTAAAAATGTTTCACCTAATAAAAGGATCAACTCATTTCGACAACAGATTGTAAAATATAGTTAAATTTTTTTCACATGAAAACTTACAATGTTAAATGTCCACTGTAACCTCAGAACTATGTAAATATTTAATCTTATGCAAAAGTTACGTGATAACCAGAACCAAAACTGTGCAGAAATTTACTGGATTATCGTGGGGAGCCAAAGCAAGTTTCCCTGGTTTAATCCACTGTTGAATATTGTGCTCCCGTGTGGCTTAACAGTGCACATGTACGAGAGGTTGATATACAACTAAATAGGGTGATGAGAGCTATCAGCTGTTTCCCTCTACATGTCTTCCAGTGCTGTGCTACATAGCTCCTCCGGATATAAGACGCAAAGTGCACATCTCGGTGATTCCAAATATGCCCTATTTACTCTAAATCTCCCCATTTTGCGAGATATTCCACACTGTGCAATTCGACATAAATCTAGAAAACCACCTTTACGACTGGCTTTCCAGTTAATCTGAAACGAATGTTTGCCATAAACCAATTGGGCGTTAACCTGGGATATGTTTGACGGTCGAAATAAGCTTCTGGGATCAAACCGTATGACTGTCTTCGGTGGATGAACCTTCCCTGTAAGGAATGGACTATATTGAGTTGCTTTCGCAATGATGTGGGAAGATGCAACTACTGGAAATATAAATATGAAATGGAGAATGATTAGTCATTGTGATTGAGGTGTCCAAGTTCAAACTATGGATCACATAGCTAGTGAATGGCCATTGCGTTCTTTTCATGGGTATTAGCTGGCTTCAATTCAATCATGGATTAAAACTCAATTTAAACACCAAGATACAAGTACTTTGGACTTTAGATTTTATTTACGTATAATTTATTAATATGATTTTTAATTTCTATATTTATTCCTGTTTGGTATATAGAATATATTGATGAGAATATAATGATATTAGTTTAGTTTGGTGGTGGCTGGCTCTTAAAATCATATGGTATATTTATTGTATGACCTATTAAAATAATGACATATTGTATCTCCCCCCTCCCAATCATTATTCATAAGCACATTACTAAGCAGCCCTCACCTCAACCTACTTTATTATTGTTACCATTTACCATCAGCTATCCATTATTGATGATGAATAACTGCACTCTTCCCAGCTACCACTCTCCTTATGTTAGTAACTACTCATTACTATCAGATTCAGAGTTAAAAATCCAGGTAATCAAATAAAACTGCTATTATTGCAACAAAAACACAAACAACGTACTAAGGAAAAAGTAAAAATGTAGAAAGCAAATAAACAAACAAGGGCTGGTTCATACATGATATAATTTAAAAGGAAAACAAAAAACAAAGTTAAGGTTAGGTTAGGTTAGGTTATGTTTAAATTATGTTTAAAATAAACGTACAAACATAGGTAAACTCATTTAACAGGTAAACATCAATATTGACTACACCTTAGAATCAGCGACGTAATCCCGGACGATGTAAAACTTTTTTTCCAATCATGAACTTTTTTAGTCCTCTTTCAAATTTAAAGAAATTTCTTTCCCTTTTTAAAATTGAGTTAAATTGGGTTAAAAAGTTTTAAACAATTTATACACTTTTGATTTTCATTAAATGTTGTATGGTTTCTTAGAAGAGTAATATTGTTTTTAATACAATTCATGGTGTAGTTTACTACCAGTTTAAAGAATAATTGAGCACGACTCGTACTTTTCTGCCACTTTCTTTTCTTATATTGAAGAAAATTACTAACATTTTGAATTACATTATTTTACCTATTTCTCTTGAAGAGTCAAAATTCAAGCAATAATGTTGAAAATTTAGTTGTATAAATGTCATATACCTAACGAAATTAGGGTGAGGTATTTAAAATACATTTTACTAGAAAAATAAATTTTCTATTAAAACAAAGTTATTGCACATAAAACTTATATTATTGCACAAAATATAGCTAAACATTAATAACAAACTGTGTACTTGGCAAGATATCCAGAGGATACAGAGAGTTCACATTGATGCATCTTGATTTATCAAGCAATATAAAATCACAGAGTATTATCATGGGAACCCTATCCATAAATGGTTATTTATTTTATTTATTTAAGTGCTACCAAAACATCTAATGCCTATTCCATTAAAGCACTAATGAGAAAAAGAAAATTTTTATAACAACAAAAAGGAATAGCAAGATCTTGTTTGTCAGAAGCACCACATAACACTATTTTTTCAGTTCTAAAAACAAGAAAGAGACAAGTCAAATATTCAATTCTTCCAACAGAGTTCTCAAAACCGAAAAAAATCTATAAAAATGTACAACACATGAAATTGCTTAACAAAAAAGATATAACTTAAAAAAATATATTATTATAACAAACAAATAGCATTTATGCACCTAAGTATATTAAACAAGGAACTATATTACCAGAACAATTTTATAACAAAAGCAACAAAAGTAAATATTTATCTTATTTTTCATACTACTATTTAAAAGCCATACTGGAAGGTTGTTTGGCAAGCCGATCCAGAAATGGCAAGGGTTTTAATAGATACAATAGAGCATGTTATTTATTCATGCAAACATTTAAAGAATCACACATACATTTATATTAAACTATCTTCTTGAATCACAGTTCAAATTAAAATATTCTAAGCTAAATGGTTTTCTTTTTCACAATTTCAAAATGGAACATTTTCCAAAAGTACTAAAAACAATGTTTAAAAAAAAGAAACTATAGTAAACGATATTTCTTACTAAAATAAAACACTCTAATGTATATGGTGAAGCGCAAAATCAAATAAGATAAAATGTTATGTGTAAGTTTTAGAAACTTGATTTATATGATACAATTAAATTATAAATTATTAAATTATAATTTGAAACTTACATTAGTAAGAATATAAAATTAACACTCCTTACCCTTCCTAAGAGAAATATATCATATAATCTTAATTAAGCCTGAAAAAGTATAAATTTCAAGTTATTCTAAAAACCTACGTAGAAGTAATCCTAATAGTACATAGAATACAAACAAAGCAAAACGGAATGTATTAGGCGTAAAACAATCTCTGAACAGGCGACGGCTTTATGGGTTCACATTTCTGAGTTTTCCACCAATTTAACTAAATCACAAAACCCCACCTGGCCCTCGAAGGCATGTTACAACCCCATTACAAGATGTTATATGTTTCTGTTTTGTTGTAAAACAAAATTTATTACTATTTTAAGAAGATTAAAATCATACATTATATTAAATCAACATTATCTATAATAATAATAAGAAGAAATGTAAGTTTCATTAGTAAAATTATCATAGTAAAATAGCAAATTCATGTATTTTTTTTATTTTTCTCCCAAAAAAATATATAATCTACCAACTGAAAATTACGGTCCATACTTCTTTATACATAATACGTGAAGCCGTTTTTTAACGCAACTTCTCCCCTATTTCTTGACCAATTTAAACGGTTGAGGTGTCAACAAATATTTCTCTGCTTGTAGTGCTATAAGGTCTCTCTATTCTTCAATATTTTCTGAAATCAAGGAAAGTCCTGAAAGTACGTTTTTCTACTATTAGAATAACATGGAGAGAGGTTTAAATAAATGAAAAGTAACATCTGTTAAAATTTAAATAATTATTTCCAACACATTTTAACAGATGTTGGAATGTAAACTATGGTATTTTTTTGTAATATTGAGGATGTTAGATATTTCATATTGTTAAACAAGGGGAGGTTTTAAGCATGGTTTTATGTATATTATAGTTCCACTCCACTGAGCTGGAGAAAATCTAAAGCAGTTATTTTATTTAGACTTATTTAATTATTCCATAGCTGTTAAACAAAAAACAAAAAAAATTGGGTGTGCGTCGGACCACACGGTGGAAGTTATACTTCTTTGGCCATTCTCATACACCCACTCACGCACACAAACAGACAGGATATATAAATGAAATATAAGTCATTTTTCAATATTATTCAATATATTTATCTTCAATATATTATACGTGACTTCATTATTATATTATACACCTATATTATCATTATCAGTAATTTCTTCGATTAAATTTCTTCGATTAACAATCGATTAATCGATAGTTCTTAAAAATTTGTTCTTACTTTTCAGCGTGACGCGGTTTCTCGACCAACATCCCATCCCAAAGTAACTAACGGGCGCAAAGAAGTATAACTTCAAAAATGAAATGAACAGATTTGAGATAGGCTAAATAATATCATAATAAATATGTTGTAGTAACGAAAATACTGTTTGTAAATTCAATATTGTAATTTTAAGTGATACAGTTTAGTGAGTTTATCTACTAATATTTGTATTAAAATTCACAGGCCGAGGTGTCATGAATGACGGGGTAGCACGCCAGGCGAGCAAGGGTATATCCTATTATTTCTGAATACACTTAAGATGTTTTTAACTTGTAAGAAATATTTAGTAAATGTTTATATTTAAATTATGAAATGATTTAAGAATTAAAAATTCGTCAATAAACCATTAATGGCATAAATGAGATAAATACTGATATTTGCATGCAATAAAACGATAAATATACCAATAAATAATGGAAAGAGTTGAGTTGTTAGTGAAAAACAACAAATATCAGCTTTTAAAGGATATTACTTTATATCACATTGTGTGTAATATTTTAATTAAACACTTTATCAAAAGAAACGTAGACGTAAACTAGTTAAATTTTGTTAAGGATAATTCCTAAATTATTATAACTTAATCTATTTATTAATATAATTACTTTGCAATTTATTGTTTATATGTTCTATTTATGCATTTAGGGTAATGTTTAAAACATAAAACAAATTGTTTTGATTTAAATTGAAATATAAATTAAAATTAAACAGTTAAAACATTATAATTATTATTTTTGGTAGTTTTTATTCGTCCTCATATATTTATTATTTTCCAAACCTCTTAGTTTACGCTGACCTGAGAGCTAGCGAAGAGTCAGTCGATAAGTTAATCAGTTAATGACAGTTTGAACAGTGGCAGAGTAAAGTATTGGTGGTGACAGTGTTTAGTAATTAAATTAACTATTATGATATTCTAGTGACAGTGCGTTTGTTATATAGAATGGACTAACCCACAAAATTAAGTGCAAATTTGGACTATCCCCCATTAGAACAATGTTAATCCAAATGTCATTTTGTTGTAAAGTCAAAATGGACTAAACTGTGACATGCCTTTTATTTTTTTGCTCTATTCTCCTTTATACTCTATGTAGGTCTTACATAGTTAGGTGTAACAGTAAAATGGACTAACCTTAATGTTAAAATGGACTAACCCACAATGGACATGGAAGCAAAACGGACTACTCAATTTTGGAAGCAATTTTGGAAATGAAATATTGTGTTTTTTTTTAAATAATTTACCAAACAGTATAATTCTATGGGTTTAATCTGTCAGATTACAAAAAAATCACAATCCAGATCAACTTCTGACCTAAGATATGATTTTTTTAACTTTAGCACTTAATATCTCAAAACTTACTTTTTGGGGTTAGTCCACTTTGCCTTTAGGGGCTTCATATAGTGACAGTATTCCGAGCAGTGTCGGTCATTAGGTGAACAGTGTATTAATTGTTGTAAATAAATTTGAATGATTAATTGAGAGTCAAAATAATGTCTAAGTAATAATGTTAGTTTATAAACATTTCATAGTGTGTACTCAGTGATTTAGAACTTAAATTATTATAATTTAGTAGCCAGAAGTGGAATCGACTTATTTATTTTGGATCCTGTTTGACTTTTTACAATTGCATACAGTTGCCGTTGGATTCTAAATATTTAACAGTGCAGAAAAACTTTGATAGTTATAAAGAGCATTTTTAATAACAACTACATTCACCACATTTTTAATTTTTGTAAAAAAGTTATGAATCCTTTGTTTATAATCTTCCTTATTAATTTGCCATCTGGGATCTCAGCACTCGTAAACGAAATTTGCAGCTATTCACCAAGAACTTTGAGTAGCCACTCCTTCTGGATTTACCCGAGCATGGTGGCAACTTCTTTCTCTCTAATCCAACTGTACAAAGCTCGAGACATCCTCTACAAACCATCATGGTTCTTATCACTAGCGATTACTTTCTTGGTGACCTACCAAAACGTAGTGTAGATGCCTCTCTGCCTCCCTTACCTGAGTTGATGCTCGAGAATGATGGCAACTGCTAATTCTCTTATCCGGCTGTTCAAAATCTCGAAACTACCTCTTTAAAAAATTTTGATCCCCATCTTTAATAAACCCTTCCTTGGTTATTTACCAAGAACGTAGAGTGATCTATGACTTCCACTTATTCTGGACGATTGCTTAACAACGATGGCAACTGGTTATTGCCTAATCCGTTTGATCAAAGCTCGAGACTACCTCTTTAAACCATTTCCCTCCTCATAATTCGTAAACACTTCCTTAATGATTTAACAAGAACGTAGAATGATCTGTGATTTCCACTTAATCTCAACGATTTCCCGGGAATGATAGCAAGTGCTATAATTCTTATCTGGCTGTTCCAAGCTTCAGACATCCTCTGTAAGTAATTTTGTTTCATATAACTCATAAACCCTATCCTTGTGACTTACCAAAAATGTAGGGTGGGGCTATATGTAATTTCCTCTTATTCTGGATGATTGTCCGAGAAAAATAGCAAATAGTTATTCCCATATCCGGTTAGTCCAAGCTTGATACAACCTCTGTAAGCTATTTTGGTTCCAATCACTCGTAAATCCTTTCTTGGCGACTTACCAAGAACGTAGAGTAGAAGATTCTGTGACTTCCACTTATTCTGGACGATTGCCCGAGCGTGGTGGCAACTGCTTTCTCCCTTATCTGGCTGTTTCAAGATGGAAACAACCTCTTCAACTGATTAATTTTCACGTGTTAATTACATGGTTCTCCCTTACTCTATCACATATCCTTAGACATCTAAACATGTAAATACATGTCGTAAAAGAGTCTTTTTTAAACAATCATTGGTATATTGATGTTATTTTTGGAAGTCATTTACGAAAGAGTGTAAATGTTGCAATTAAAAAAAAATTCTATTAGGGACTTATTTACTAAAATACAAATTTACATTTAATTTTATATGTTGTAAATAAATAACTTTACATAAATTGCACTCATGCAAAATTTTATTGAAATGCTCTTTGGTTAATTCAAGAACAAATAATCTTCCGTGAATTATAAACACCTTAACCAATAACATTTTCAGTAGTTTTTATTATCTATAAACAATATGTTATTTCCACCTACAGTATTTAATGTTATAGTTTTATGCTCCGTGTAATAATTAATATAGCCTAGTTCATCCTAAATTGTATGTATAAAAAAGTAAATGGTAAATGCATTATTTTAGACAGCTTTCAATAATTTATGTAACGTTCAACTAATTAGCTCTTATGCCTAAATTTAAAACGCATTGAAAAATCTAGAGTGGCCAGGTTGAAACATTTAAGGAGTTTTAGTTGTTCTGTTACGTTGCTCAGGATCAGCAACGTATATTTCTATCCTAAATAATTGTTATTAATAATATTTTACAGGTTATAATAATAATACCTAAATAATAATCCTAAACGGGATCCTAAATAATTATTATTAGATCCAAGATGTCATTTTCAATCATCTCGGACCAACTTGGAAGCCGCAAGGAAGTGATACTATAATGGGTCGACAGCTTGGAAAACCCCTTTAGTCTGTTGAGTTTCACGGAGATACGATATATTATGGTATAATGTACCATAATACGATTTCCGGAGTACCGACGAATCCGGAAATCGTAGATCTGCGCTGGTTTTTTACAGAATTATTCATGCAAAGATACGTGGTTTACGGATATTCGTCAGATAATTAATATGATTCTTTATTGGTATAAAGATACAATAACCTAATGGGGGCACAAGTCATACAAATAACTAAATATAAAATAAATGCACAATCATGTACACTACAGAAGGCATGGTCTATCAAGACGTTTTTGAGTTGATTTTACAAACGTTAAAGTTTGTTTCGTGTTTCAATGCTATTAGGAGAGCATTGAAAAGCCGCGACCCACACTACTGAAGGTAATGTTTAGAAAACAATGTGCGATGTCTAGAAACTAGAAGATTAGCTCTATTTCGAAGGTTAAAATTATGACTTACGGTTAAATTGGGAAAGAGATATGGATTATTCTTGACGAAGGACAAAGTTTCCAAAATATAGAAAAAAATAATGTGAATATTTTTTGGATCTGAAAAACTAATCGCAATGAGCTCTGCTGTTTAGTTTAAATATTAACCTCGACACTTTCTTTTGGAGAATGAAAAGATATTCTGTTATCGATGGACTGAAACCCCAGAGAGGGATCCCGTAATACAAGTGAGGATACAAAATTCCGTAATAAAATGTGATAATACTGTTAATATTAAGATAGAAATGACAAACTTCTAATAAGAAAAGCACCAGAGCTCACCAAACGGGATACTTTATTTACATGACTACTGAACATGAAGAAAAGACAAAGTACTTAGGTATCACAATTGACATAAACCTGAACTGGAAAGCCCATATTGACATCTTATGAAAAAAGCTTGCATCAGGCACCTATGTGATAAGAAGAATAAGGGAGATATCTGGAATGGCTGCCGCCAGAACTGCATACTTTTCTCTATTTGAATCCCATCTCAGATATGGTATTGCAGCTTGGGGTGGAACTACCAACACTAATATGGAACGAGTCTTCTTGCACCAAAAGAAAGTAGTAAGATTCCTGGCAGGTCTTGGATTCCAAAGCAGCTGCAGAGAACCCTTCCATGAGCTTAAAATAATCACTGTACCTGCGATATACATCACCGAGGTGATCTTATTAACAGCTGTTTCAACCTCGGCAAGACTTGGAGACTATCACAAGTACAACACAAGAAACTCCTCTGCTTTCTCTCTTCCTACACACCACCTTACCTTCTTTGAGAAGAAGCCATCCTACAAAGGGGCAAAATATTTCAACACTACCTGACCACCTGAAGGAAGACACAGGAACACAGTTCAAGGGAAAGCTCCTACGATGGCTCCAACGTCACCCCTTCTACTCTGAGAAAGAATTCATGAACTAAAACCAACAAAACTGATGACAGGAACTCAAAACTATATTTTTTTTTTTTTTTTTTACTCATGTAGTGTATAACTTATATCTTAAATGTAACTTTGTATTGACGCCAATACCAGTTTATACAACTGTGTAAATAAAGATTATTGTCTATTGTCTATTTGTTGATGACAAGGCCAAGTGGAATTGACTGAATGTACAACAGACTCACCGAGAAAGCAAACCAAATCAAGTTCATCTCGATTTTGTAAAATTCAATCAATCTAGTATTATAAGTGATAACACTTAATTTTTTAGAAGCGAACATATTGCCTTTGAAAATATCTACTTGAAAGTACTTTGCGCGAGTAAAGGCTTTGTCACCTCAGAAAATGTCACCAATGAGTCGTCTGCAAACAAACTGACACTTACTTAAAGGACACTAGAGTCGACATCATTGATGAAACAAGAAAGAGCAAAGGTCCGATAATAGAGCCTTGAGGACACCGACTAACGTGCGTTTTATATCTGAACGGATAGTTTGGATAGCTGGCTTTTTTAGTTTGGCGTTTTATATCTGGCTTGGATAGTTTGGAATATTTACGTAAGGAATTTCAACACATTACCATCTCTACAATTTATAAAAGTGAATCCATTGAGCAGGAACTCCACGTACACAAATTCGGTTAAGTACTTGAAGTGATCTACTAAACCGAAAGCTTTGCTTAGGTCGAGGAATACTTTGACAACTTAGTAACATTTATTAAGAACTGAAACAATTTGACGAATCAGATGAAACAATAAGCATAAGTGGTAGATCTATTTTTCAGAAAAACAAACTGGTATTCATAAATCACTTTAAAAGATACCAAGAATTCAAGTAGTCCCGTATTAAGAGCTTTTACGAAGATTTTAGAAGGAGCAGAATATGTTCAAGAAGCAGTTTGTCATGTCATCGTCTGTGTCATCTGAGATAAGGACGTCACGCCACGTTTCATGCTTCAGTAATAAGTTAAAATGGTGGATATTTTCTTCATTAAAACAACGCTTTCTCTGAAACTCGATGGGATCCAGGATTAGAACTTACTTGAAGCAGTTTGGCATGATGGTCAGATAATCTTGATACCAAAACATTGTACCTAAAGTGGGAAAATCAGTAAATATGTTATCTATGATTTACTTTGAATCTCTTAATTCTCTAGTATGTGTATCGACAGTTGGATTAAGGTTGAAGGAAGACATTCGATTAAAAAATATGGAGCTGTTTAGGTTGAGCCAATATCAAGGTTTAAAAACATTAGCAACAATATTTAAAGATTTTTACATTTTTAATTTTTCAAGATAGTCAGACAAAATTAGAAAAACTGAATCCAAATCACTATTTGGAGGTCTATAAACAGAAATCACCAGAAACTTTCCTTCTACAACTTCCAGTCAAACAGCACATAGTTACACCAATCACTCATAGCAAAAGGCTGAAATTCAATATTTTAATCCTATATATCAGAGCATGCAAGATCCAACAGACCTCAAATATTGTCTGCAAAAAGCAGTTGCATTCAAAAAAGAAGGAATGTTCAAAATTTCAAACTCAAAACCTTTTAGGTATTGTTCTGACAGACATATATGACAGAACTCAACAAAAATGTTAAGTTCATTAATCCTTGTTGGATAAGCACCTAATATTATGGTGCAGAACAATTAACCCATGATTCTCCATTATCCAATCTGTATCGATCGTTTGTCTAAAAAAGAAGGATTGGGTCTGTTGTTTACTTTATCATGGGAAGAAAGATCTTTAGTGGAATGGCACATGATTTTGGCCAAAGGAGAAACTGAATAAACAGGAGACCTAACGTTAGATGTATTGAAAACTCTTATTAGAATTATCTTAGGAGGAAACTTAGATCTAATTTTGACGTCAGAATTTCTTATTTGAGGAAGTATTTTTGAACGCTGGATTGTCTAACGACTGTTGCTGAAAAACAATGAATTGTTTAACCACAAAATCGTCATTATGATTTGAAATATAGCTAAAAATTTAATGTGAGGTCGCAAAATTTTTTTTTTTTAGGAGGAGCCAATCTACTCTTCAGTCTTAGTCTACCAATTTCTCGTGAACTTATCCGATTCCCACACACTGATTGATCTATGCGGGGAACTTATTGGACAGACTAAGTGGGAATAAAAAAGTACATCAAATGGTGAATATTACTGTTGAAATCTTACCACCTAATCATGGCCAGGATTACGAACCAGCTCCATCTCTAACTCAGGTTCAAGTCCTGACGCCTTAGATCGCTGACTGACTCTACCAATTTATTGGGGACTTTGGTTAGACATTCAAAATGGCAATTGCCACCGTCTACGCACTGATCGCAGTGGGATGTAGAAGGGAAAAACAACTTGTGAAAAAGAGCTTAAAAATTACTCACGTGCTTTAATGAGCTGCAACTTTTTAGATCTCTTTTGGCCCAAACAGCCCAAACCATGTGCCATTCCACTAAAGAGCTTGCTCCCCATGGATAAAGTAAACAAAAGACCCAATCCTTCCTTTTTAGACAAACGATCGATACAGATGAAGGTTGAATAATGGAGAATCTTGGGTTGATTGTTCAGCACCAAAATATTAGTGCCTATCAACAACAACTTCTTATACGTAATGTACTGAGAGATCTGTGTGGGATGGATTCGGTACTATCCCTCTCTTTACTGACTAAGATCACAAAGAAGAAAGAAACAGATGTCGCATCCAATAGTGTGATAAATGCGTGTTGAGTTAGTGTTTCGAGAGTTATTTCTCCGGTTTGCCAAGCGATGGCAGGGCCAGGCAACTTGCAAGTCCCTCCCTTACTCCCCCCAAATCCTCAATGTATAATGTAGATGTAAAAAGATGTACATTAGTTGTAATCTATGTGTAACTATTACTGAGGCGTTCGATGCGACCACAAGAAAGCGACCTCCATTTCGGTTTTCTTTGTGCTAAGGTGAAGCATTGAACCTCCATGCGTGTCTTCTCCGTAAGTATCACTTACAGACTGTGTTATTATGAAAATAATATATATTATTTTATATAACAGCATTGAAAATTAAATTTAAAAAAAGTTTAGTAACTTTTTAAGTAAATAAGTAACGACTTTTTGTCAATGTGTTAATTTATTATTAAGATTTATTATTAAAACCTTAAGTAATGGCATTATATGGGGTCATTATGTGGCAGGTAATTAAATGAGAGTCGTAAAACCAGAACTATTAACTTTCTCTAAATTGTCATTAAACCTAATATAGTGACTTTAACTGCTGTTTTATTTTCGTCAATGTATTAGCAGTGCCACACATTTTATTCACTGTAATTTTATTTACTTTATTTTACTAATTAAAATTTACTAGTTAGTTATGTTTTAAAAGTGGATATTATACAATAAAAAAACCGTTTTAAGACAGAAAAACTAAGCTTCATGCTGATGAACTGTTTTACAAATTGTTGAATGTTTCGCGGTTTTATAAAATAATAGACACACCACAAGAGCTAACACGTTAATTTTTTTCTTTTCTAGAATTTTCATTTGGACGTGCGGGACTGTGCGTGAATATTACTGAACAAATAATGTATCAATTGTTAGCACAGTTGTAATTTCGAAACTTGGACCATCCCGGCGCAATGAGCAACTATCGGCAATGCTACTGTTATTTTACTCAGAGTATTTTCACTGGCTGTATTGTTATGTATAATTTCTTATGTCTTGTTTTATTTATTTATTTACGGCAAACGCCAATTTACAATGAATACAAATGAGATGGCATAGTTGTGGAAGTATGGACAATGACCAGCATATACATTTGTAAATAATTAATAACTTTAAGTTATCTATATAATACAAATAGTGAGATTATGTCCTGTGTTAAATCATAAATCATTAATTCATTTTTGCGTTATATTAAACATTAAAATATATTAAATAATTTCATTTTACAGACAATGAACGCCGTAAAACTAAATAACCATTTTACCTCTCCTCTCAGTCTTTCCTCACAATTTACAAGCAGGGGTAAGTAGGGTTTTACAAGCACTACAGATCCACAATATATCTCGTAGACAAACTGAGAATGACGGGTATTTTGGAGACTTTCCAGCAGCACGTGATTTGTGCGACGACAGACGAGATACTTTTTGTCACCTTCAATATATGAGCACTACAATAACAGTAGTTAAAGAACATTTAGTTTTTAAACATGTACAACTGTTGATGAGATTGTTCTTTTTTTCAACTCCCACCTACAACGTAAAAGGCCTACAATAACAGTAGCTCAAGAACATTCAGTTTATAAACTTGTACAATGACTGATGAGATTGCTCTTTTTGTTACTTTTAATCTACAACGTAAAAGGCCTACAATAACAGTAGTTCAAGAACATTTAGTTTATAACCTGTACAATAACTAATGAGATTGATCTGATTGTCACCTCCCATATACAACGTATGAGCAATACAATAACAGTAGTTGAAGAACATTTAGTTTTTAAACCTGTACAATAACTAATGAGATTGCTCTGATTGTCACCTCAAATGTAAAACGTATGAGCAATACAATAACAGTAGTTGAAGAACATTCAATTGTTAGAATAATTGTACAATGACTGATGAGATTGTTCTTTTTGTCAACTCCCATCTACAACGTAAAAGGCCTACAATAACATTAGTTAAAGAAAATTCAGTTTATATACTTTTACAGTGACTGATGAGATTGTTCTTTTTGTTACCTTCCATCTACAACGAATGAGCACTGCAATAACAGTAGTAGAATATTCAGTTGGTAAACATGTACAATGACTGATGAGATTGTTCTTTTTGTTACCTCCAATCTACAATGTAAAAGGCCTACAATAACATTAGTTAAAGAGCATTCAGTTTATAAACTTGTACAATGTCTGATGAGATTGTTCTTTTTGTTACCTCCCATCTACAATGTAAAAGGCCTACAGTAACATTAGTTAAAGAGCATTCAGTTTATAAACTTGTACAATGACTGATGTTATTGTTCTTTTTGTTACCTCCCATCTACAACGTAAAAGGCCTACAATAACATTAGTTAAAGAACATTGAGTTTATAAACTTGTACAATGACTGATGAGATTGTTCTTTTTGTTACCTCCCATCTACAACGTAAAAGGCCTACAATAACATTAGTTAAAGAGCATTCAGTTTATAAACTTGTACAATGACTGATGAAATTGTTCTTTTTGTTACCTCCCATCTACAATGTAAAAGGCCTACAATAACATTAGTTAAAAAACATTCAGTTTATAAACTTGTACAATTAGTGATGATATTGTTCTTTTTGTTACCTTCCATCTACAACGAATGAGCACTGCAATAACAGTAGTAGAATATTCAGTTGGTAAACTTGTACAATGACTGATGAGATTGTTCTTTTTGTTACCTCCCATCTACAATGTAAAAGGCCTACAATAACATTAGTTAAAGAGCATTCAGTTTATAAACTTGTACAATGACTGATGATATTGTTCTTTTTGTTACCTCCCATCTACGACGTAAATGGCCTACAGTAACATTAGTTAAAGAGCATTCAGTTTATAAACTTGTACAATGACTGATGAGATTGTTCTTTTTGTCAACTCCCATCTACAATGTAAAAGGCCTACAATAACATTACTTAAAGAACATTCAGTTTATAAGCTTGTACAATGACTGATGATATTGTTCTTTTTGTTACCTCCCATCAACGAATGTAAAAGGCCTACAATAACATTAGTTAAAGAGCATTCAGTTTATAAACTTGTACAATGACTGATGAGATTGTTCTTTTTGTTACCTCCCATCTACAATGTAAAAGGCCTACAATAACATTAGTTAAAGAGCATTCAGTTTATAAACTTGTACAATGACTGATGATATTGTTCTTTTTGTTACCTCCCATCTACAATGTAAAAGGCCTACAATAACATTAGTTAAAGAGCATTCAGTTTATAAACTTGTACAATGACTGATGATATTGTTCTTTTTGTTACCTCCCATCTACGACGTAAATGAGCCTACAGTAACATTAGTTAAGAGCATTCAGTTTATAAACTTGTACAATGACTGATGAGATTGTTCTTTTTGTTACCTCCCATCTACAATGTAAAAGGCCTACAATAACATTAGTTAAAGAGCATTCAGTTTATAAACTTGTACAATGACTGATGAGATTGTTCTTTTTTTACCTCCCATCTACAATGTAAAAGGCCTACAATAACATTAGTTAAAGAACATTCAGTTTATAAGCTTGTACAATGACTGATGATATTGTTCTTTTTGTTACCTCCCATCTACGACGTAAATGGCCTACAGTAACATTAGTTAAAGAGCATTCAGTTTATAAACTTGTACAATGACTGATGAGATTGCTCTTTTTGTTACCTTTCATCTACAACTTATGAACACTACAATAACCACAGTTGAAGAACGTTCAGTTGTTAGAATTGTTCCATGACTGATTAGAGTTTTCTTTGTGCCGACTTCCATTTACAACGTAAAAAGCCTACAATAACAGTAGTAGAACATTCATTTGGTAGATTTATACAACGACAGATGTTATTGCTCTGTTTGTCACCTTCCATCTACAACGTACGGAATGTCTGTGTTTACTACAGTTGTATATTAGATGTTGAACGAACATTTTTGTTTAAGCTCAATCTACGTTTTCCTGTTAATTGATTTTCACAAAATATTTAAGTACTTTTCTTTTATATATAAACGTGTTGTCTACCACATATAATATAAAGGCTCTAAATACAAATTTATATCCATATTATAATATATTTAATTTAAAATAATATACATTTATTTATTTATTTTGTGTGTGTTACAACTATGTGGGATATAAATATCTTCTAAAATATATGTTGTATCTGTGAACTGAAAGTTTACAAAATCAAAGAAAACTTACACTTACTCCCTCTAACATTAAGAAATATCTATAGCCTTCTTAATATAATAAACTCTACTGTATTATTTACTTGTAAACAACTCTCCGCGTTATTCTTATGGCCAAAAACGTAAATTGAGGGTTTTCCGTGCCCTTCAGGGTTCTGATATTGAACAATAATGATCTTACTATACAGCTTCGTTACACAAAAATACTAGAGAGATAAAAAAAAAAAAAAAAAAAAAACAGTGCTATGAAATATCAATTTAAGAAACAATAAATGATTTTGAACTTGAACTACAAACAGGAGCAAAATGGCTAACACATAAAGTATTACAATTGATCGATAAATAAGGGAGGAGTTGAATTAGCAAAAAAATTAATAAATAAATAAAACATCTTCACGTTATCCATATAAGAATATCCAATTTTCTAAATCACTGAAGCATCCAGAGTATATATAACAATATTCTATAGTATATTCTATAGTATATCTATGTTATATAGAGTGTATATAACACTATTCCAAGTGCATTCTCGAGTAAGTTTAAAGACTTTAGTGGGAATAGGAGTTTACCGTACGGTCGTAATAACCTACCACACGTGCGGTAGTAATAACCTACCCCACACGTACAGAGGTAATAACCTACCCCACCCGTACAGAGGTAATAACCTACCCCTCACGTACGGAGGTAATAACCAACCACACGTACGGAGGTAATAACCTAACCCACACGTACGGAGGTAATAAACTACCACATGTACGGTGGTAATAACCTACCCCACACGTACAGAGGTAATATCCTACCCCTCACGTACGGAGGTAATAACCAACCACACGTACGAAGGTAATAAACTACCACATGTACGGTGGTAATAACCTACCCCACACGTACAGAGGTAATAACCTACCCCTCACGTACGGAGGTAATAACCAACCACACGTACGGAGGTAATAACCTACCCCACACGTACGGAGGTAATAAACTACCACACGTACGGTGGTAATAAGCTACCCCACACGTACGGAGGTAATAACCTACCCCACACGTATGAAGGTAATAACCTACCACACGTAAGGAGGTAATAACCTACCCCACACGTACGGAGGTAATAACCTACCCCACACGTATGAAGGTAATAACCTACCACACGTACGGAGGTAATAACCTACCCCACACGTACGGTGGTAATAACCTACCACACGTACGGAGGTAATAACCTACCCCACACGTATGAAGGTAATAACCTACCACACGTACGGAGGTAATAACCTACCACACGTACGGTGGTAATAACCTACCACACGTACGGAGGTAATAACCTACCCCACACGTACGGAGGTAATAAACTACCCCAAACGTACGGTGGTAATAACCTAACCCACACGTTCGGAGGTAATAAACTACCCCACACGTATGAAGGTAATAACCTACCACACGTACGGAGGTAATAACCTACCCCACACGTACGATGGTAATAACCTACCACACGTACGGAGGTATTAACCTACCCCAAACGTATGGTGGTAATAACCTACCCCACACGTACGGTGGTAATAGCCTACCCCACACGTATGGTGGTAATAATCTACCCCACACGTATGATGGTAATAACCTACCCCACACGTACGGTGGTAATAGCCTAGCCTACACGTATGGAGGTATTAACCTACCCCAAACGTACGGTGGTAATAACCTACCCCACACGTATGGTGGTAATAATCTACCCCACACGTATGATGGTAATAACCTACCCCACACGTACGGTGGTAATAGCCTAGCCCACACGTATGGTGGTAATAACCTACCCCACACGTATGATGGTAATAATCTACCCCACACGTATGATGGTAATAACCTACCCCACACGTACGGAGGTATTAACCTACCCCAAACGTACGGTGGTAATAACCTACCCCACACGTATGATGGTAATAACCTACCCCACACGTACGGTGGTAATAGCCTAGCCCACACGTATGGTGGTAATAACCTACCCCACACGTATGGTGGTAATAGCCTACCCCACACGTATGGTGGTAATAACCTACCCCACACGTACGGAGGTAATAACCTACCCCACACGTACGGTGGTAATAACCTACCCCACACGTACGGTGGTAATAATCTACCCAACAAGTATGATGGTAATAACCTACCCCACACGTACGGAGGTATTAACCTACCCCAAACGTACGGTGGTAATAATCTACCCCACACGTATGGTGGTAATAATCTACCCCACACGTATGATGGTAATAACCTACCCCACACGTACGGAGGTATTAACCTACCCCAAACGTACGGTGGTAATAACCTACCCCACACGTACGGTGGTAATAACCTACCCCACACGTACGGAGGTATTAACCTACCCCACACGTACGGTGGTAATAACCTACCCCACACGTATGGTGGTAATAACCTACCCCACACGTACGGTGGTAATAACCTACCCCACACGTACGGAGGTATTAACCTACCCAAAACGTACGGTGGTAATAACCTACCCCAAACGTATGGTGGTAATAATCTACCCCACACGTATGATGGTAATAACCTACCCCACACGTACGGAGGTATTAACCTACCCCAAACGTACGGTGGTAATAACCTACCCCACACGTATGGTGGTAATAACCTACCCCACACGTACGGAGGTATTAACCTACCCCAAACGTACGGTGGTAATAACCTACCCCACACGTATGGTAGTAATAATCTATTCCACACGTATGATGGTAATAACCTACCCCACACGTACGGAGGTATTAACCTACCCCAAACGTACGGTGGTAATAATCTACCCCACACGTATGATGGTAATAACCTACCCCACACGTACGGAGGTATTAACCTACCCCAAACGTACGGTGGTAATAACCTACCCCACACGTATGGTGGTAATAATCTACCCCACACGTACGGTGGTAATAACCTACCCCACATGAACGGAGGTATTAACCTACACCACACGTACTGTGGTAATAACCTACCCCACACATATGGAGGTAATAACCTACCCCACACGTATGCTGGTAATAGCCTACCCCACACGTACGATGGTAATAACCTACCACACGTACGGAGGTATTAACCTACCCCAAACGTACGGTGGTAATAGCCTACCCCACACGTATGGTTGTAATAATCTACCCCACACGTATGATGGTAATAACCTACCCCACACGTACGGTGGTAATAGCCTAGCCTACACGTACGAAGGTAATAACCTACCACACACGTACGGTGGTAATAGCCTACCCCACACGTACGGAGGTAATAACCTACCCCACACGTACGGAGGTAATAAACTACCCCACACGTATGAAGGTAATAACCTACCACACGTACGGAGGTAATAACCTACCCTACACGTACGATGGTAATAACCTACCACACGTACGGAGGTAATAGCCTAGCCTACACGTACGGTGGTAATAACCTACCCCACACGTATGGTGGTAATAACCTAACCCACACGTTCGGAGGTAATAAACTACCCCACACGTATGAAGGTAATAACCTACCCCACACGTACGGAAGTAATAACCTACCACACGTACGGAGGTAATAACCTACCACACGTACGGTGGTAATAACCTACCACACGTACGGAGGTAATAACCTACCCCACACGTACGGAGGTAATAACCTACCCCAAACGTACGGTGGTAATAACCTACCACACGTACGGAGGTAATAACCTACCACACGTACGGAGGTAATAACCTACCCCACACGTACGGTGGTAATAACCTACCCCACACGTACGGAGGTAATAAACTACCCCACACGTATGAAGGTAATAACCTACCACACGTACGGAGGTAATAACCTACCCCACACGTACGATGGTAATAACCTACCACACGTACGGAGGTATTAACCTACCCCAAACGTACGGTGGTAATAACCTACCCCACACGTATGGTGGTAATAACCTACCCCACACGTACGGTGGTAATAGCCTACCCCACACGTATGGTGGTAATAATCTACCCCACACGTATGATGGTAATAACCTACCCCACACGTACGGTGGTAATAGCCTAGCCTACACGTATGGAGGTATTAACCTACCCCAAACGTACGGTGGTAATAACCTACCCCACACGTATGGTGGTAATAATCTACCCCACACGTATGATGGTAATAACCTACCCCACACGTACGGTGGTAATAGCCTAGCCTACACGTACGGAGGTATTAACCTACCCCAAACGTACGGTGGTAATAACCTACCCCACACGTATGGTGGTAATAATCTACCCCACACGTACGATGGTAATAACCTACCACACGTACGGAGGTATTAACCTACCCCACACGTATGGTGGTAATAGCCTACCCCACACGTATGGTGGTAATAACCTACCCCACACGTACGATGGTAATAACCTACCCCACACGTACGGTGGTAATAGCCTAGCCTACACGTACGAAGGTAATAACCTACCACACACGTACGGTGGTAATAGCCTACCCCACACGTACGGAGGTAATAACCTACCCCACACGTACGGTGGTAATAACCTACACCACACGTACGGTGGTAATAACCTACCCCACACGTACGGTGGTAATAACCTACCCCACACGTACGGTAATAATAACCTACCCCACACGTACGGAGGTAATAACCTACCCCACACGTACGGTGGTAATAGCCTACCCCACACGTACGGTGGTAATAACCTACCCCACACGTACGTTGGTAATAACCTACCCCACACGTACAATGATAATAACCTACCCCACACGTATAGGGGTAATAACATACCCGACACGTACGGTGGTAATAACCTACCCCATACGTACGGAGGTAATAACCTACCGCACACGTACGGTGGTAATAACGTACACTACACGTACGGTGGTAATAACCTACCCTACACGTACGAAGGTAATAACCTACCCGACACACGTACGGTGGTAATAACCTACCCCACACGTTCGGTGGTAATAACCTACCCTACATGTACGGAGGTAATAATCTACCCAACACTTCGGTGGTAATAACCTACCCCACACGTACGGAGGTAATAACCTACCCCACACGTACGGTGGTAATAACCTACCCCACACGTACGGTGGTAATATCCTACCCGACTCACGTACGGAGGTAATAACCTACACCACACGTACGGAGGTAATAACCTACCACACGTACGGAGGTAATAACCTACCCCACACGTACGGAGGTAATAACCTACCACACGTAAGGAGGTAATAACCTACCCCATACGTACAGAGGTAATAACCTACCTCACACGTTCGGTGGTAATAACCTACCCCATACTTACGGAGGTAATAACCCATCGCACACGTATGGAGGTAATAACCTACCCCACACGTACGGAGGTAATAACCTACCCTACACTTACGAAGGTAATAACCTACCCGACACACGTACGGTGGTAATAACCTACCCCACACGTTTGGTGGTAATAACCTACACCACACGTATGGTGGTAATAACCTACCCCACACGTATGGTAGTAATAACCTACTCCACACGTACGGAGGTAATAACCTACCCGACACAATAACGGAGGTAATAACCTACCCCACACGTACGGAGGTAATAACCTACCACACGTACGGAGGTAATAACCTACCCCACACGTACGGAGGTAATAACCTACACCACACGTACGGAGGTAATAACCTACCCCACACGTACGGTGGTAATAACCTACCACACGTACGGAGGTAATAACCTACCCCACACGTACGGAGGTAATAACCTACCGCACACGTACGGTGCTAATAACCTACCCCACACGTACGGAGGTAATAATCTACCCCACACATACGGAGTTATTAACCTACCCCACACGTACGGTGGTAATAGCCTACCCCACACGTACGGAGGTAATAACCTACCCCACACGTACGGAGGTAATAACGTACCCTACACGTACGGTGGTAATAACCTACCCCACACGTACGGAGGTAATAATCTAACCCACACATACGGAGATATTAACCTACCCTACACGTACGGTAGTAATAGCCTACCCCACACGTACGGAGGTATTAACTTACCCCATACGTACGGAGGTAATAACCTACCACACGTACGGTGGTAATAACCTACCCCACACGTACGGAGGTAATAACTTACCCCAAACGTACGGTGGTAATAACCTACCTCACACATACGGAGGTAATAACCTACCCTACACGTACGGTGATAATAACCTACCCCACACGTATGGGGGTAATAACCTACCCCACACGTACGGTATTAATAACCTACCCCATACGTACGGAGGTAATAACCTACCGCACACGTACTGTGGTAATAACGTACCCTACACGTGCGGAGAAATAACCTACCCGACACACGTACGGAGGTAATAACCTACCCCACACGTACGGTAGTAATAACGTACCCCACACGTACGGAGGTAATAACCTACCCTACACGTGCGGAGAAATAACCTACCCGACACACGTACGGAGGTAATAACCTACCCCACACGTACGGTAGTAATAACGTACCCCACACGTACGGAGGTAATAACCTACCCTACACTTGCGGAGAAATAACCTACCCGACACACGTACGGAGGTAATAACCTACCCCACACGTACGGTAGTAATAACGTACCCCACACGTACGGTGGTAATAACCTACCCTACACGTGCGGAGAAATAACCTACCCGACACACGTACGGAGGTAATAACCTACCCCACACGTACGGTGGTAATAAGCTACCCCACTCGTACGGAGGTTATAACCTACCCCACACGTACGGAGGTAATAACCTACCCCACACGTACGGAGGTAATAACCTACCACACGTACGGAGGTAATAACCTACCCCACACGTACGGTGGTAATAACCTACCCCACACGTACGGTGGTAATAACGTACCCTACACGTACGGTGGTAATAACCTACCCCACACGTACGGTGGTAATAACGTACCCTACACGTACGGTGGTATTAACCTACTCCACACGTACGGTGGTAATAACGTACCCTACACTTAGGTGGTAATAACCTACCCCACACGTACGGTGGTAATAACCTACCCCACACGTACGGTGGTAATAACGTACCCTACACGTACGGAGGTAATAACCTACCCCACACGTACGGTGGTAATAGCCTACCCCACACGTACGGTGGTAATAAGCTACCCCACACGTACGGAGGTAATAACCTACCCCACACGTACGGAGGTAATAACCTACCCCACACGTACGGAGGTAATAACCTACCACACGTACGGAGGTAATAACCTACCCCACACGTACGGAGGTAATAACCTACCCCACACGTACGGTAGTAATAACCTACCCCACACGTACGGAGGTAATAACCTACCACTCGTACGGTAGTAATGACCTACTCCACACGTACGGAGGTAATAATCAACCCCACACGTACGGAGGTAATAACCTACCCCACACGTACGGTAGTAATAACCTACCCCACACGTACGGAGGTAATAACCTACCCCACACGTACGGAGGTAATAACCTACCCCACACGTACGGTAGTAATAACCTACCCCACACGTAAGGAGGTAATAACCTACCCCACACGTACGGAGGTAATAACCTACCCCACACGTACGGAGGTAATAACCTACCACACCTACGGAGGTAATAACCTACCCCACACGTACGGAGGTAATAACCTACCCTACACGTACGGAGGTAATAACCAATCACACGTACGGAGATAATAACCTACCCCACACGTACGGAGGTAATAACCTACCACACGTACGGAGGTAATAACCTACCCCACACGTACGGTAGTAATAACCTACCCCACACGTGCAGAGGTAATAACCTACCACACGTACGGTAGTAATAGCCTACCCCACACGTACGGTGGTAATAACCTACCACACGTACGGTAGTAATAACCTACCACACACGTACGTTAGTAATAGCCTACCCCACACGTACGGTGGTAATAACCTACCATACGTACGAAGGTAATAACCTACCCCACACGTACGGTAGTAATAACCTACCCCACACGTACGTAGGTAATAACCTACCACTCGTACGGTAGTAATAACCTACCCCACACGTACGGTAGTAATAGCGTACCCCACACGTACGGTGGTAATAACCTACCCCACACGTACGGAGGTTATAACTTACCCCACACGTACGGTGGTAATAACCTACCCCATTTGTTCGGTGGTAATGATGGTATTGATTCAAAGTGACTTTTACACGTCACAAGTACAAAACAAAATCTATTACAAAATGAATTGAGTTTTTAATGAGGGTTACTTTATAACTACTGAACCACCTCTTTACATAACTAAACAACTGTGTCTAGTATCATGTAATTCTATTCGTGTGTTTTGAGGATAGTTATCCAGGTATGTTTGTTTTTTTTTATTCAAATACACTACAATAGTTTTAACAAAACAATGATTATATTTTATTGATGCATTTTAACTTTCGTTGCATTCCCATCACTGAGAAACATTTGTTTGTCGTAATTTATTTGATTCATCATTGTTTACTATATACAATAAGTACTTTTTTAAATAAGTACACTGATACAAAATTTTTTTAAAATGCTATAAATTAAACACGTACATAAATATTGATATACTAATATTATATTTGAAGGAATGAACATACGGTGTACTACAACTTGTGTTAGTAAAATAAAATATATATGAATGGAATATACTTAATTTGAATAATTTAAGATTTAAATTGATATGTTATATGAATGGGACAGTAGTTAATCACTGTTAGGTCAAATTCATATCATAATAACTGTAAATTATTAGATTTTATAAATAAATAAAACAAATATAAAATAAATTTTGTACATATTCTAGGAGAATCAAGGAGGGAATTAACGAGATGGATTTTTCTTTTGATGCTACTTTAAAATTAAAGGAGACCTTAATTTACCAGGTGCATTTAGTGCTAAGAAACCGTCTTCCCCTTTTGATCAACTGCTTATGTGACTTTTGAACCACTAGCAGTGCCCGAGTATACCGGCTGCTTGCAAGGAAATTATCCCTTACCCACGCTAAAAGACAGCCACGTTCAAGGCCACTGTTACAAATAGTTGCCTAATTTATCCTGGGCCATTTTGTATTTTATTAGCATTCTAGGTAACCATATGGCCCGTTCTAGGTAGAACTTCATCGTCCCCTTGATGGAAGCTTTTGGTTTCCAGTCCTTTTTCGAGTCCTTAAAACTAAGTAGAACAGGTTGCATAAACAAAATAGATAAATAAGAATATGAAACGGACCAGGAAACGTTTTATCTGTTATTCTGAACGTTTCCTTTCCAGTCAGAGGCCTTAACCAGAAGGTTTCTACGTTATCGCAAGATAACGCCATCAATCAACATCAAGCATGGCTGTTTCTTGGATGGGTGAGCGTTGAAGGATTCGGTCCATGCACGCAGCCCACCTGCACGGTCACTGGTGGTGGTAAATTTTAAGCCGTTGGTCCAAAAGTATATATTAGAGAGTGATTCTAAGCCCTAACTTAGCCGGATACAATAATACATCCTTCTACTCTTTTTAAATGACTAACACGCTCATTAATGATTAAACAAAGCACAAAATAAATGCTATCTATTGTTCGTAACAAGAATATTAAAATGCATTATATTTATTTTAAAACAATATACCATTGTCAATCATTAGAATACTTTATAGATTTCATTGATGAATTCAAGTAAAAGGTGGGTGGACACGATACGAGTGAACTCGGTCTGATCGAACTCGGATGTTGCGCACGTATCACTAGGATGCCACTCGTAACGTGTAAACACATGTTCCGAGTAACTTGGTCCGAATACACTCGGTAGGAGTTAAGTCGGACAACACTCTACTTATTCGTATACGAGTGATCCGAATTGTTTTTTGTATTTTTTTTATTTATTTATTTTTTTATTTACAGTTCCGCTATTTCATTCGTTTCGTTTAGGTTATGTTTATGTTTTTCGATAATTTTAGTCTAATGGTTGTAGTCTAATGCAACAGCAGCTATATGTCTTCTCAGTATCATTTCAGCCATCGTTTTAAGAACACTAGATTTTATTTTGTTCAAACAGTCTGGCATCAGTCCGAGCACAATCCGTCATGTCAGCTCTGTCATACGATCGCATGTCCGAATGCGCTTGGACCAAGTACCAAAATAATACTCGGTCCGGGTACGCTCGTATCGTGTCAACCCAGCTTAAGTGAATGTACTTTTGAAAAGTTAATATAGTACAATGCAATATATTATTTAGCATTACAGTTTTACCGACAACAAACCATGCGAACGTAACAATCACTGCTCATCTAGTCTTTTTAAACTAATTTTCAAAATATTTGTGATTTTAAAATACTATAAACTCATTTATTACTATAAAAACTACAGTGTATCACTACTCAATAAATAATGGCAATTATACACTATACATTAAATGTATAGACGTTGTCATTTTTAGGGTCATTATACTTTCAATAGACAGAAAATAATGTTTATTATTTCTTCATAAAATAATTTGTATTTTTAATATTTCATAGGCAATCTTCAATAGGTCACAATTTTATAGAAACACATATATTAAAACAGAACTTCCACAATAAACAAAATTAATATACTGCAAATAAAGGACCTTGAAACATTCTCGTTACTCGTTACTGAATGGAATGCTTTACTGTGTGTAATAACCAACTCCTTGTACTGTTTGTACAAAAGTTTGTACAACTGTTTGTAGTAAACAGTACAAAACAGTAGATGAGTTTAATACTGTTTTGGGTTGTTTGAATGATTAGTATTTGAATGAGAGCCTTATTGATTACACTGACACAAAGTTGTACATGTTATGAAGGATTCAGTTTGTTAATCTGTTACTGAACGCTCTTCCTCCTGTGATTTAATCCTCGTAATTGTTTTTCTGTTACAAACTACGGATCTAACATACATAATCTCTTTAAAGGTTTAAATTGTTGTACCAAGCTCCATAAATAATTATCTATACGACTTTAAAAATAAACTTGCCACATTTATTATTTTATCCGTAATTCAAAATGTTAATTATGAAATAATGAAAAAAGTAAGCTTTTTCGGGGTGAGGAAGTAAAAATTCTTTAATAAACGGGTTATGCGATTCAGGATTTTCCGAACTACCCCCTAAAAAACCCCCCTCTTTTACTAAGATTAGCCTGGAACTGTTAATCTCATTCCTTCGGGCTAGGATTATTTGTTCTTTGCCTTCAAGGCATTTCACAGTCTACGTCGCTAAGTTAGCGGTCCTTATATGCATTATTTTTCCAATTAATGACCTCAATATACCGGGATACACGGTTCCGGGCGTCTTTCCCTCGGATCATGGCACGCACAACATGATCTGGGTCGAAGTCATGGACTTCCGCAGTCAGAGTTACTCTTCTCAGACACCAAAGGACAGAAGAGAGGGCAGTTGTAAGTGAACTTATTACAAAATGTATTTAAATTTAATATGAAGTACGTTTTTCTAAAGCATGCCAACACTGATAAGACTTTGGTTATCAGTGTGCAATCTCTATTTTGCGGTATTTTCATCGGTGTATTCTTGATCTGTATACGGTTTTTACATGATATAAAATTAGTATCACCTGGCCAATAACGTTAATTACATTGTTATACGTTAATAAAGTTTTATTTTTCTGTATTTAATGTTCAACGTGACTGAATTACAGAGGGCTGAAATAGTGAACAGTATTTCACAATCCCTGAGAACTTACCACTGCTGGAGATGTTTTTATTTTCATTCCATTTCTCAGGCTCCAGGGTTTTTCACTTGGCTAGTCTGAATAAGATATACTTTGTTAAAAAGTGTGAAGAAAAAATTATTAATCCTTTTAAAGCTAACGTAGTTTTAACTTCTGAATGAAATTTAATTTTAGTACTATGAAATGAATATTTTATGATAGTTTTCTTTATTTTAGTGAAGATATTACCGGCATTTTGTAGAAGTAAAATATTCTTAAAATTATATAAGTAAATGTAAATGATAAATAAATTAGGAAATAACCACTCAATACCACTGAACGTGTATGGAAGGATCGGTGGGTCAATACCACTACGTGCTTTGGAGGGTGGGTTTGTAAATACCACTGTAAGTGCTTGAGAGGGTGGTTGGTTCAGTACCAGTGTACGTGCTTTGGAGGGTGTGTGGTTTAATACTACTGTACGTGCCTACCAGTACGTGACCGGTAGTGAGTACCAGTATGAGTCCTTGGAAGGGCGGGAGGGTCAATATCATTGTAAGTATAAGCGTGATTCAGTGTTTAATTAAATGCTACTGTACGTGCTTGGAAGGGCGGTTTGGTCAATACACCTATATCGTCCAACGGTCTCGGGACATTGCGGTTAGGATTCGGCTCTTATAACTCAGTGAGCCGCTTTCGGGAGATGGCCGGTGGATTAGGAGGCTCCTCGAAACTGAACTAACCCTCCATACATTGTAAGGGTTTATTTGTACATGTACAATAGTATTGAACCACCCACCCACCCATACACGTACCGTGGTGTTGACCCAGCCACCCAACCACCCAAACACGTACAGTAGTATTGACCCATCCGCCCACCTAAACACGTACAGAAGTATTGACCCACCCGCCCACCCATACACGTACAGTGATATTGACCCACCCACCCACCCATACACGTACAGTGGTATTGACCCACTCGCCCACCCATACACGTAAAGTGGTATTGACTCACCCGCCCATACATACACATACAGTAGTATTTGTATCTATAAAATTTATATAGATTTTATATATAAAATTTATTTATATTGTATCTCGCCAAGCTGTCCGGGTACAATTAATGACTTGCCTACTAGCTACTGTTCTGCACGTATAAACCTTTTTTATTTAAAGTATATAATAAAAATAACAATTTCTACAATTTCTACTTGAAATTTTAAGAAATAAAAGTCCAAACCCGACCGAAATGCTTTCTTTTAGAGAATTAAAGTGTTAAAATAACCAACAGCTTTTAACATGGAATTCTATATTCAGACAAATGATATATTCTATAGTTCTATTTAAACAAAACTAAAATATCCTTTATACTATGAACTTAAATATTATATTTTAAAAACTAATATTTATTAAAGACATAATCAAAATAGGCAATACAATTTTTATAACATTAAATTAGTTCGATAAGGTCCAGTTTTAGCGCCAGCCAGGACTACGTGCCCTCTTCAGTTAAAAGTGGGCCTGCCGTGTAAGCTCGCACTCAACATACACGACAGGGAATCATAATTGTTGACAATAATAGTTATATATTATTTTATGTAATTAAGTATACGTTTATTTATTGTAAAGTATGTTTCATCAAATTTTGTATAAACTTATATTTTTCTTAAGTTAGTTAGAAGAAGTATTTGAAGAAGGAGAGGCGGACATCATTCAGATGTCACAGAAAACTATCAAAAATGTATATTTCAAAAAACTTTTTTTTTCCAGTTTGAATTTTCCTAAATTTGTGTTATTTTTTGCTTATGTACCTTTTTATCAGAAACTATTACAGGTGTAGATCTAAAATCTTTTGCACACATGCATATCCATATATCTAATATGTATACTAAAGATTTAAAAAATATGTTCGATAGCGTCGTTGGAAAAAATTATTTTCGAAAGTGATTTTTTTAAATGTTGTAAACACTTTTTAACGTCGTAAAGTAGAAAACAAGAAACTTAGTACAAAAAGTACTGGTCTAAAATTGTAAGATAGACCAATAACTTAGAGTAAACCTTAATTTCTACTCAATGAATTATTTACTCAAAAAGTTCTAGCTTTGCTAAAATTACGTAAATCTGGTGCCTCTGGCATCCTTTTCTATCAGTATTCTGAACTTAATTTAGTTTTTAATTTATAACTGCACATCTAAAGCACTTACTGTTAAGTTTTTTTCATAGAACAGTATTCAAATTGCTTTATGCTCAGTTAAAATATTTTAACATAAGCTATGTTAAAATATAAATATTTTACATAAATAAAAATCATTGAAGACAAAATAATAATAATATTTTATATAAACTATTAACAAAAATAACTACATCCCTATGACCAATTATAGTGATGTCAACGGATCTTTATAAAGTATATTTTCCAGCCAAAAATATGAACACAAAGAACACAATAACACAAAGAATCGAAAATATACTACAACATAATTACTATACAAATAATTTTAAAAAAAACATACAATAATTCTTGAATATACAGTATCATGTTCAACTTGTCCTAAATATTACATTGGCCAAAGAGGAAGAAGTTTTAGTTAAAGATTTAAGGAACATGTACCATCACTTTTCCAGCACATGGTTGTGAAACACAACACCACTTCACCAGACTTGTACGCTCTTTTCTTCGTATACCGGTAGCCCATATACAACAAGCTTTGTTGCCCCCTTCCGTTGTTACGAATTCCATTATTTTGAATAGCATTTATTTTCAGGTAACCAGTATGATTGATGATAGCTAAATGTTGCACCCTCACTCTCTCAATTACACAGGAGGAACAAAAATCAGATGACTACTGTGTCCCATAAGTATGTCACAAGATCAGCAGGCAGGACCAATGAACCATACTCAAATACATGGACAGGTAGTGGACCCGTTGGGGTGGACTCAATTATGCTGTTAACTGATGCGTAAAACCCACCTGGACGAGTTGACACTTTATTCCAAGAATTTGGGTCCTGGACGAGTTAGCACACAACCGGTGTGTCAACGTCATTTGTTTCAGTGTGTGTGTGTGGGTCAATGTCAGTTGACTTCAGTGTGCACTGGTCAATTACATTGCATTAAGCTTAAGCCTCTTACAGTTAAGCCCCACTTTTAGAGTCGGCAGACGAGAGGCCGGGTGGATGCTAAGGGCACAATCATTAACCTCTGCCATAAGGACATGGGGCAAGCATTCATTTTTTAAGTTAAAATAATTTAATGTGAAATTATGAGATAAGGGAAAGTTAAGTTATAATTCGTTATAGTTAAGATTTTCTAGTCAACCTAAATTGAATTCCATTTTATTTATTAATATTTCTCACTAGGAAATTATGTACGTGTTTAATTAACCATAATGTATAGAATAATAATTTTTTGTATATTATATTTGAAATTATACTCATTCCCCCTTTAGAAAATTATTTTTATTAGACCGTTAACTAATTTTATGTACAAGGGACACCATAACCGGAATGCCCATCCACTTATCCAACATATATATATTTTTTTTATTGATAACCTTTAGATTATATTTTTATAAATGCAATTAAAATGTTAGTAGTAAATTGAACTTGTATATAGATGAATTTACCAATTCACTAATAAATAAATATAATTAATTTAGAAGGTTTCTAATTAAGGTTTCTGTAATACAGTACTATGTTATTTTTTAAAAGTATTACAAGTTCTAGCATTTTGTGAGATTTAAAACATATTGTTAAAAACAGTAAACCAGTGTCCGAGTGGTCTAAGCCGTCAAATGTGACAGGGCTGGTTCGAATCCGCCATGGACTGGAAGTATTTATCTGTAATGTTCACATTGTACTGTTATGGTTCCTCACCTTACTCTGTTTGCATAAGTTTCCCATACAAATCAATAATCTTTGTGAGATAACATTAACCTAACCTAACCTAACTTAACCTAACCTAACCTAACTTAACTAAACCTAACTTAACCTAACCTAACTTAACTTAAAAACAGATCATCTCGAACACGGCAAACCATTTCATTTCATTTCAACGCCTAACCTATAACCCTTTCTGATTTAACATAACTCGTACTAATAAATTAAAATTACAGATTTTAAAATTAGCGAAAACTTCGACACATAAATCTCGAAATAAAAAGGCAATATTGACGAACTGCAGCATCAGTTAGCAAAATAATTAGTCATTCTTTTCAGAGTAATTTTCACTAGATTTTATAGTAGGCTCCCATATTCCACTCAATTTGTTCCTTTTCAAAATTTTTAGGGTGCTTTGCTAAAAAAAAGTATTTTAATTTATTAAAGAGCCTCAGGATAGATTTTTAGACAAAGAATTTTAAAAACAATTTTCATTACTTAATTTTCGAAACTCCCCATTGTTTACTTTGCCTATTGCATGTTTATAACTTCAATACTACTTAGTCATTTTCACTTTTAAGCTATTGACTTAGTATTGCTACTATTTAGGGACGTATTCTTGGTGTATTCCACTTTTTTCTTTATCTGTCGTGTAAATATATATTCATTAACAGCAATAAACATTCTTGGTTTTATATACGAGTATATACATATAATAAACCCTGTACCCAAGAACTGGAATAAATAAGTTTAAAACTAGTATATATGTGTAAAAAACTTAGACTTACTTATTCTTATCAAGTATAATAGATAATACGGTGGGCTGATTAATTTAAAAACGATAATAACCTGATTAATTTTAAAACGTTTGAATAAATTTGTTGGGATACAAATTAAAACCAACTTCTTGCTTCCAGAATTTACTAAATTACATGAATAAGTGGCTAATTTGTTCCATAACGAAGCAATGAGGGTCTTCTAAGTGGAAGTTGGCTTTTCACAGTTGGTTTCGTATCCTTTTAGCGAAATAAATACAATAAAAATTAGAAAATGTCTACAGAAGATTGGATTCATGCAAATCTCGGCTGAATTATTCTACCAACGGTTCCTTAAATGTTTACGGATATGTGGGAGGCAATTTATGGTTTCACAATGTAATATTTATTCAGCTCCAAACAACTTTACACCTACCATGACCACTTTAAGTATATATGTGGATGGGTGTGTCAATCATTCATGTACGGGAAGGTCAATACTTATGTACGTGAACATTCACGTACCACATGGTTGGGTGGGTAGGTGAGTCATACAATGAATGTATACAAATGTATCTTCTCATTTACTATGCAAACAATTTTAAAAGACTTCTTTTAATCAAAGTTAACCCTAGGCGGATCAGGCCTATATCAGGTGGATTTTGGTCAATGTTCAAGCTCTTACAGAAATATTAGAAAAAAATAGTAATTTTATTTTAACCTTATAATATTATAAATAAATTTATTCTGTTCTAAATAATGATAATTGAATTAATATTAATTACAAACACAAACATAAATGCAACAATTGTTATGGGCTGATAAATTAATAAGTTAATGTCCTTGAATAAGTTAATTTTAGAAGCAAGTGTCTTAAAAGATCATAAATAATGTTGTTGCTTACAACAATAAAATAAAACATTTTTATCAAATTAAGTTTTGTACATTTGAACATTAAAGGTTTTTTCATACTCTTAAGGATTACTTATTTATAGACTAAATAAATTGTTTACTTATTATGCATTTATACTTAAATTCCTATCTTTTGAATACAATTGAGTTCAGTATTTAGTTAAGTATGAAAAACGACCCATTTAGAAAGGTAGGTAAAGTACAAATTTCCTTAATACAAATTCTGCAATTCTTAAACAGCCCATTAAAATGCGTATTTATTTTGTTTACGTTGCCGTTTGGAACTGTCGTGTAGGAGTGATAAATTGAAACCATAAAGTACTTTAATTTGTTGATAACGATTTGCCAGTTTCCTTTTAAATATCAATTTAACTGTTTCATTTCTACAAAACGTGGTAAGATTCAAATTCGTATCTTAAAAATCTACAAAGATGTGCGTCGACAGTACTGTTTTGTTCCATTACGGTGTTATTAGTTATTTAATTCCACTCAGTATTCATTGTACTTTAGTCTTTCAAGTACCTACACAATTTGATTGGACATTATAAAAACATAATCCTTTTTTTGTGACGCTATCATTAAAATTGTAGATTTTCAAAGAAATCTTTATCAGTCAACTAATGAATCAGTAACTAACTTATGATCTATATATGGTAATGAAGCATGACGGTAATTTCATATACCTTCCAAGAAATTCTGGTATTATTATTTAGCTAGGCCTTTCAATTGTTATCCCTTCAGTAGGGAATCAAATACTGTACTTCAGACTCGGTTTTCCTATATTATGACTTGTCCCGTTGGTATTATAGTTGGTTAAACAGCTGATTTTCAATAAACTACTGGTACTGAATTTTCTGTTACTAGAGTACATTACTATTAATTTGGAAATCTGTTTTAAGTTCGTTTTGGCTGTGTGTAAGGTGGTTATTGATCTATATTAATTGGCTGATCATAACTTTTTTACAAAGGTTTGAACCCATTTTCAAACCGTTACTATCGACATAAATATATATTGTTAGTAATATTTTGAAAATGGCTGAAAAGTGTGATGTGTAGCTGAATAGTTTAGATTAACAATATGAACACCAACCTGAAAAGAACACAACGTCAATTATTTTAACTTGGTTATAGTTGAGAAGGTTTGTGGGCATTTTTCTCTGGTTCAATTTGTTTGGTTCTACCTAAATAAATAATAATGGTAAAATGATGTTTAATTGTAGTTAACACCAAAGTAAAGTTGCTAGCACATCACAGTATGCCATTTAATGTATAGTACATAAGTTTTATTGCTCTCCTCAAATAGCTTTTAGCTATAGGAGATAAGAATCGATACTGTATTGCAAAAAAATAATTGTATATTTATGAATAGATAAATAGGTACTTCCATCACTTTTTTAAAACATAAACAGACTTCAGACATTTATTTTTAGTGCAAGCAATATTGTATAAATGACACAAAAGTACAAAACGTAACTATATGTAGGAGTATTTGTGGGAAGATATTCGTGGAAAGAGGAACGGACGCACAGAGGATAATATTGGAAATATTCTCAGATAACATATTCAATAAACATGTTTGTAAGGGACAACTATTATACAAGGAGTCTTTCGTTGAATTTGTCTTCATTGTCCCTCATTTCCATTTACAAAATATTTAAAATTGAAACACTTCTAAAAAAAAAACAAACATAAAAGGCTAAATAAAAAAGTATAATTTATGAAAGTTATTTAAATTTAAAACTGTCAAACAGGATGTTAAATTAAGGGTAAAATTTATATGCAACCAGCAATAAACATTTCAGCCTAGTCCCCACTTACAAACAAGTTGCCGTGTTTCTGAAACATTTGAGCGTGTTTATGGGACCGAGAAACAGTGTTTTCTGAACCAAATGGAAAACACGCAAACATGTTTCCGTCTAGAGAACAAAATTAGAACGGAAGAGAAAGTTTGAACGAGTCATTGGACGTCAGTGTTGTTTCCAGTCGTCTAGCAAGCAAGTGTGCAGTACGGGTCGTCGTCTTTGTCTTCAAGTGTTCAAGCTATCTACTACTGCGTGGAACCAGGAACAAATTTCAAATTAAATAGATTGTTTCAATCCCGTACAGTTTTGTGGGTCATAACTTGTCCAGGTTATAAAACAGGAATAAAAAACTTGACGCCCTTAAGGAAATCACGCTCGTTTTTGACGTGAGCATTGACAAAATAAAAAAAAAAAATTATAGTTTTAAAAGTTCAATTTAGACGCGTACACAAGTAAGGCTATTGTGTGAGAAAAAAGTGGTAGTTCGCCAAAAGAACGCCTTCTTCAGTCCAAATCTCAGGAAACACTGTCCTGCTAGTGTGAATACAAATTAATGTCAAATTTTTATGTTTCTCTGTTTTTTCAAAACAGTTTACAAACATTGTTTCCAAGCGAGGACTAGGCTTTAGTCTTCCACATATCCGGTTAAAAGCGAACTTTACAAATAGTTATTTTACTTTTGTAACCTTTACGGTCTATCAGTTGAGGGTCAGTCTAACACGCCAGCCTCTCCGTAGGTTAATCCAGGTAGCTTGAAGCATTCACCCGTTTATAACTAACTGAACTGAGAAACTATATGAAGGCACAAGAACAACACGCTGTATTACAGGAACGAAACTCATTTTACTGTCAGCTGACTTAAATCTAATGAAATTAAGACGCAACCAAAGAGGTACATACTTAGGTAGTTTCAAGTAGTAGTCCATTTTAATAACTAGCCAAGAGTAATTTTTCTGAGATTACTCATAATGTAAGTTGGAATAGACATATAGACAACATTTTAACAAACATTAATTCATTAATCTATGCACTTTGAAGATGTCTTAATTTTATAACACAAGGACTTTAAGAGCTATTCATTTTGCGTACATACACTTATTTGATTCACATAAAAAATTCAAATAAACAGAATACTAAAATAACAAATAAGAGTGATAAGACGTATATTAAAAATAAGCTTTGATGAACCAGTAAAAGAATAATTCAATAATTTTAAAATATTACCTGTATATCGCTAGTATTTTAAATTCTATCATGTTGGTAAGGTGATAGATTGTTAGTGAAGTTATGTAAGTCTTCGCTTGACTTTCAATCACACAAATAACAATCAGTTACATTAACGCATGTAAACCTTTGAGGTTTACTTAACTGGTCAAGCACAAGATCATAATTACAAACAATTATAATTAAATTTTAGTTAAAATAACAGTAAGAATGAGAAAGATGTTTAATTACAACAAGAAATATAGTACAGGAAGTGGAGTAGGTAAAATTTGAGTAGGACATCCTGAGAGTGTTAACGCAGAAAGCAAGGGATCGGATGTCAAGGAAGCAGGGTCAGCACTGTACATATGCTAATCAGAATAATAAAACTTAAACTCACCAAAAACTAGGCCGATGAATGCTGATGCGGTGGAGAATCAGCAGAAGCTCCAGCAAGGAGACGGCCCCTCCCATCACGAAACGAACGGGCCTATAGGATGATCCTTAAAATTAAAAGGACCACCTATAGTAATTTGTGTTTTCCGAAATTGGAGGCGTATCCAGTGAGTGGCAGGGGAAGGAGACACGAGGAAAAGAGTTAGGATGAAAAGAGAGTCTGAGGAGAGATCTTGAAGTGATAGGACTTTGTGAAATAGACCGAGAACCAGCACCTGGATGTTCAACTAACTAGGCTTCGTCATCCCGCTCTGCAGAGCAAACACAGGACGAGCTAGGAGGAGGATTTGGAGCCAAAGTCAAATCCCTTGCGAGATCGACCCCCCGGAGGACTTCACGAGCGGCCAACCTGAGCGTGAGGGACGAGTGGACTAACAGCCTATCCTGAGGGCCAGAGAAGTCATCTCAAAAGACGGTGAGCGACTCCACCCACCCCCAAGGGACTGCGAGTGATTCTAGACTCCAACAGCCCACCTGACCCTGAGGGAAGAGTGGAAGCCAAATCCACTACGGTCCAATGATACCCCGTACCTGCAGGAGACATAGTGTTCCGGGGTATGTCAAAATTTGTTTAACACCTCCAGAGTTCAAGGGGAATGGAAATATAAATTGGTAGACGAAAAGAAATTTAGTAAGGGCGTTCAATGTACGTTTGACCTACACCAAAGCGTAAGCCGGTGGGCTATACATTACTCATACAGGGAGCTAATAATAATCTTAATTTAAACAATAAAAATATGATTAACTGATTGAGGGAATTGAATCTTGTATAATTTAATGTGCTGATAGTGTTAATTTAATTTGTAAATATATAAATACATAAATCCTGTAATTGATCATAGTCCGTATAAGTGTTTGTTTGTGTTTAGTTGATATTGATACATAGTAAAGAAATAAATATTACGTTGGATATATTAACCGATAATGTTGAATAATTCTTGAGAAGAATAAATTAATAGTAACAAGGGCCATTTAAATATATTTAACTTGCCACTTGAAGGTATTTGCAAAATAATACAACTTGAATTGTAGGGTAAATTGGTTAGGACGTCATAGTTGGTAAAGCCGGTATGTTATTTTTTTATTGTTACTTTTTATTGGAATTAATTGATTGGTTATTTCTTGAGTAAAAAGTGTTATTGAATACATAATTTTCACTTGTTAGTATAGACGTCTTGTATATATAATAATTGTTTAGTTTGGATTATTAATATAACGTTTATATCATTATTTAAAGCACTGTGATTTCAATAGTATAGTAGTTTGTTGATGCTCCTGGTAAAATAATATTTCTTGAATTTATTGGTGTACCAGACTGTATATTGAAGCCAATGCTATAGTAATTTTTATTGAAGATTTATAAAACGAATAATTGTTATTATCTATTTTTAGATGAGAAGTGTATATTAAATGAGGTGTATAGTTGTAAAATAGGATAAGATAATTGTAATATTTTGGAAGGGACTGTCAAGATGATATGCTGTGAAAATAAATTTATGTAGTACTTTCTCCAGTGTCAATAGTTAGTTATTCCAGGTCCTGGTTTTTTACACTAGCTAAGCAAGTCTTTAAGGTTACATTATTTCTCATTACTTGTAGAATAATCATTCGTGGTTTATCATTTTATTAAAACTTTGAGTTTTGGCAGAAATAAGTCTTACTTAGTGGTTGTTTGTCAAGAGTTTTACACATAACACTATAAAAAAAAGGTTTAGTAAAAGGTTAACATAGACTTCTGGAAAATTTACCAACGTGTTTAAAAGTACAAAAGAATCTGAGTAAATTCATGAAGAAATTAAATAAATTTTTAATACACAAATCCATATATACAATGGAGGAGTTTTTCCACCTCTCCTGAGCAAACATACCAAGTAACAATTAACAAAAAACATTAAAGTAACTTAAAGGTATTCGTAACTTTTGTAACCCATGTCTATTGAAATTTACTGTGGAGAGTGACAAATATGGATTACCTGTTGACACTCTTCTTATTAATATGTATATTCTTATCACTATTCCTATCTATATGTATATTCTTACTACTATTCCTATCTATATGTATATTCTTACTACTATTACTATCTATATGTATATTCTTACTACTATTACTATATATATGTATATTCTTACTACTATTCCTATCTATATGTATATTCTTACTACTATTCCTATCTATATGTATATTCTTACTACTATTACTATATATATGTATATTCTTACTACTATTCCTATCTATATGTATATTCTTACTACTATTCCTATCTATATGTATATTCTTACTACTATTACTATCTATATGTATATTCTTACTACTATTACTATCTATATGTATATTCTTACTACTATTATTATCTATATGTATATTCTTAACACTATGCATATGAATTTACGAATAAGGAGCATTTGACTTTGATTTTTAATACTAAAAATAGTTTTATTGGTAATATATTATGAATAATTTCTATATGTTAAGAGTGAATATAACTGAATACATAAAAAGGTATAAACTAGATTTTGTTTATCTTTCATTCAAATACATTCCACTGTGACTACCGTAGACAAATATTTGTTAATCTTAGAATACTTCTATAACATATTTGTTTTGTTATAATGATACTTTTGCTATTGGTATTTACAAAATTATATATTTCGGTTTCAATTATATATTTTTTCATGCACTTAGGCATATTTTGACCTACTTAATTCCAGCAAATGGTTTAATTACTTCAATAACAGTTTATCGAAGTTTTTTTTTTTTTTTTTTTTTTTTTTTTACTTTGTTTCCAATATGTTCAAAATTTATACGTCATCTCTAAAATGTCAAATGGAGTTAATTTATTTTATTTATTCATTCAAAGTTAATTATTTATTTTTATATTTCCTCCCTTACCTTACCTGACGATATGAAATTGGTTTATACCTTGAAAATTCATTAATGTTTATCACCTTAGTGTTATTAAGCTCTATTACACATAATACAATTGTGTTTCAAGGGAATTTAGGATGTTAACTTTATAATTACAGTAAAACCATTTTCAATTTCACAATTGTTCATGACATTTTTATACATACAAATAAAATATAATGATTGTCAAGTTTCATAAATGAGGACAGTTAACTCGTCCTTTCTAAAAGAGGAAGATAGTAGAAAGAGTAGGAGGGTGGACCTTCAGAGGGGAAGGCCTTAATTGTGTTAGACAGAGAGTTTGAAATTTATTGAGGTCACATACTCTCCTTTGAGAGTGTTAGCCTTTTCCCATCACTTATTTATTTTTCCACCATAAACGTAAGTATATTTGTATCTGAACAAACTAAATTTAATAAGACATTTTTGTGGAAAATGTAAAAACTTGATGATTGCCTTAATTCTACAGATTTTTCTTTTTTCCTGTAAAATTATGCTTGTTCTGTAAGATAAAAGACTTTTTTTACGAGGAAAACATATTGGTTTGCTTTCTGAGTGCGTAAAATAGTCCAACAAACAAATTATAAATCCATCTAAATCTAAGGCTGAAGGAGGTGAGAGAGAGCAGAACTTCATAGGAACAAAGTTGTAGTTTGTCACAAATCTTCTTATAATAAGACAATTCGTTTAGCTAGATAGAAAAACACTGTTTTTGGAATTTAAAACTGTCCGCACTAAAACGGCTGCCATTTCAGAGCTACGAAGAATATGTCAAAATCCTATCAAAGAAACATGAAGAGTAACTCTGCAAGCTTTCATATTACTCATTAGATTCTGTGACTTTTGAGAAATAATGATCGGTCAGTCAGTGGTATTTGGCTTTTATATAGATAAATAAAAATACATTTTCAAAGAATACCACAGTGTGGTGGTACACATCTTGTTGTGAATGGAAATGACTTATAACGAACAAAGTAATAGACATAATTTATGGTCCAAAGTAGTTTTATTGTTTTATTCTCTTTTATGTAAATATTTTAAATATTTACCTGCAATTACCCGTCTGGCCTCATCAGGCAAAACAAGACATTAATGAGTATAAAATAACATATGTAAATAATAGAAATAAGATAAGAATGTATATTAAATTATTAATAATATATATATATATATATATATATATTAAATTGTATAATATTTCAATAAATGCGCTGATAGTAAATAAATAAATGAATTGGCCCCCTTTGAATGTCCATTAAGGAACAACAATTTTATTCAATATCAGGTTCTCTGACATTCACATGTTTTGGCCCTAAAAAGCTGCCATCTTCGATTTACTAAGACATTTCCAAAAACCCTTCTTATTGCACATCTACAACATAAGACCGTTGACTACAACATTTCAGCCTCGTAGGCTTAGTACCTTTTTTAGTTACAGCGATTAGTCAGTCAGTGGTATTTACCTTTTATAGGTATAGACAGGTAAAACAAATAAAATTAATAAATACGTGAAGAATATAATTTACGAATATCAACTCCATCCCAACTATTGTGATTTTATTATGCTCACCTCAGTTTAGATGAAACACAAACGGCTCTTATCTGCCGTTTACACGTGGTTTGTAAACAGATCACGTAGGCAGGACACATCACGTGTTCGGGTTTGTTTGAATAAGGAAGTGCTGTGAAAACCAAACTTATTTTGTTATTTGAGTATATCAAATACAGTCAAACCTTTTACGTTTTTAGATTAAAAATATATTACAATACAGTACAAGTATATAAAGTTTATTGCATTTAAAAATGATCTTCTTCTTAACTTTGTAATTGTATATTAAACTAGGAGACACCCCTGCTCACCGCATACCCTTCTCTTTTAAAGTTAATCCCCTTTTGTTAAAAGAGTCATGGAGGTGTTTTGTAAGGTCTATTGTGTTTCTATTTGATAGACCCCTCTAATAATATGTAAAAAGATAGGGTTTTTTTATTGAAAATTTAAAGCTAGAACCCGTTTTAAAAAGGGGGGGGGGTGAAAACCTTTCAACCTCAGGACTAACTAAAAATTAATTTATGGAATATGACGGAAGTTTCACATCGATATTTCAAACAGTTTATATTATATGTAGATGTATCAGGACTTATTTTCCACTTTGTATATGCATGCGTTTGGCTATATTGACATGTAATATAAGTTTTAATTAATTATCAATCAGAAACTATATTCATTAAAACTTTCCTGAAAACTTCAATTAGGTTTTTTCAACGGAACAAAGAACATTACATTAAATTATGATATTTTTGTAATTCAGCATAAATTTATTAGGTTAGAAACTTAATATTACTAACATAGGTAATGTGATGTTACTTCAAATAAAAATTATTAAACCGATGTAAGCTGTTTTCATCATGATTTTTTATTTACCTGTATTTTGAACATATTTTCAACTAAATACAGGTTTTAGTTAATTTAAAACAGTAGGTCGAGAAATAAGAGGAGTAAATAAAAATAATAAATATAATTAAATCTATTACTGAACGAGTTACGTTCCAGTCGTTAGCTCAGTTAGGGATTTAAACCTTGGACCATACAGTGCACAGTGCAGCAACTTAGCCAATGAGCCACCGGGATTGGTGAACCTCAGACACCCTGTGCCATTATAAACCTTATACAGAAAGAATTGTTTAAAGTATTATGTAGCCTTTATATCTTACTTCCAACAAGCCAACGAATATTTTAAAATGTAAAATCAAAAACATATAAAAAAACTTAATAGTCTGCAGAAGTTGTCGGCCATGTTGGTTTTGATCCCAAAAGAACAATTTTATTTTTGAATCCATATTTTTTCTTTATTTATTGACCAAAAGTTATGTAAGAGGCAGTGGCGGTGGAAGGGGGGGTCAACTGACCCCCCTAGAACTGTACGAAGGGGTCAGCAGTGGCAGAAAGAGGTTTGAGGGGGGTAAATCGGGATGAAAGCGAGGGGAATTTGGGGGGGTCCTCCCCCCAGGAGAAGATCATTTTGAAAATAAACACACCCGGAAATCACATTTTACACTAAACTAGCACTTAAACTTAGCATAGAAGGGAAGTATATACTATGGTATTAATTTAAATAGTATAAACAATGCAGATAGTTTTTATTTTATATACTACCAAATATTCAATGTTTCTTATATGACCCCCCTAAACCCCCGGCTCCGCCGTCACTGGAAGAGGTGTCATTTTAAACCTAATCATATTGCACATTGGATTTGCTTTTGATATTTTGTATACAAACGCCTAACTTTGAAAAATTGGTGAAAATTAAAACTTCAAATTAATTATTTTACAGTTGTTTTTCACCATAATATTTGTGCATTTTGTACTTGTATTGTAGTATATTTTTTCATTTTGTTCTTATATTGTAATACATTTGTATTGTGTGACGTTTACTTGTACTGTAAATGTACCAACACGTATTATGCTAATTAAAAACTAATAATAATTAGGCGTACTATTATTTTCTTAACTTACTAAATTTGTTCATTTAAACTAACTATTTTAATAAATTTTCTTTTAAAATAACAACATCCCTTGCACATTTAAAATAATTTACAATTGTTATTGTAAATCATAGCAAGTTTAGTGTTGATTAATACATTATTAGGACATGTAGTAGCGTAGCTACTCTCTATATGCCCTGTAAATGAACGGATAATAGTTGAGTAACTGCTTTATCTCGTAATATAATTACTTATGAAGGACATTTAAATTATATCAATCCAATATTCATATTTCATTAAAAATTCCATCTAAAACACATGTAAACGAGGCAGTGTTTGTTCCCGAAGACTTCTCCAGTTCCCACCATCACGAAAGACGTAAAGTTATGTAATACGAAATTAAAGCTTGTTTTTAAATCACGTAATAGTTTTAATACATAATTGATTTATCGTATGTGATTAAATGCTATTACATTACAGAACATGTATTTTTAACGAGTAGAGAAACTTTTTTATTTCTATCTGTAAATAATGTATATATGAACTTTCAAAAATTAGGTTAACATTAGTATATTTTAATATTTAGTATATATGAGCAAATATTTGAAACACAACATGTATAAATACTTTTTGTTTTACAATATTTACATTTTGCAATTTGATGTGTTTAGTTAAAAGACGTTTTGTAATCTGGTGATCTTGAATAAGTATAGGACTTAATTCAGAAAAAAAATCACTATCTGGACCTTTTCCGTTAATTCACTACCACTACTTTTTTCTTTCCCTTAATTCACTACCACTTGATAATATTCTTTTGCTATAACACCCCAATTATTTTTACGTCCACTATAATATTCCTTATTCGCTAGGAATCTGATATCATTGGCCTTATCTTATCGCTTTCCAAGAATTACACACGGAGAGTGCATTCGGCGGTAAGTCAATCATTGGATTTACCAGTTTGTGATGAACTTTAGTAGCCACCTAACCTAACCTAGCCTGACCTAACCTAACCGTAATTGCGATAAAAAAGTAGTGGTAGTGAAGTAATTGAAAAAGTAGTAGTAGTGAGTTGATGGAAAAAGTTCTACTAGTTAACTGTAGAAGTATATCACTTGTATTCAATGTTATCAGTTATAAATGATTATGAATTTATTACAAAGTGATTTCAGTAATCTGAAAAGTGAACACCAGATAGTATTTGACAATCCAACGTTGCTAATTCATCAATTTACATTATCTCCAATCTCCAAAGCCAATATTTGCTATTCCTATGACCAGGAACTATGATGTACGTTATTTTATTTTTCTTTGTAATGTGAGGTTACAAATGTCAACCGAGAAACCATCTTTTTAAACTACATCATTTTAATTATCAAACCAATATGTTACTTTCTGTATTTAATATTCTCTCTTCAAAGCTTAATATATGTGCTTTATTTGCAGCTTAAACATATTTTATAATTAATTACGACCACTACAAAATATATACTTAGGTTTGCATTTCTTTATTATAGGCCTACATAATATGTACCAAACTTGTCCTTTTGTAAATATTATGTGGTTAGATTTTTATATTTTATAGTGTTCTACATATGGCATGTATTTCCATAGACAATTATATATATTTTTCTCTTTGCAAGTAACATTAAAAGTTTAATTCCCATAATATAGATATTGATCTTGTTATGAGGGTGTAATTGTGTGTTTTTATTTTACTCTTTTATTTACTGCTATAAGCATTTTATTATTACTACTACTCTTTTTATTACTAAATGCATTTACTGTATGCCTAAATATTATATTTATTACATGTGAGCAATATTGAAGGTACATACAACTACATTTTTTTACTAACAATTCGTACTACCGTAAAAGCGTTTAATTTCGCTAAAGGTGAACAAGGACCGCCCTGAGTGTGGAGTATGAACTTGACTTGAAAGCAGTGCTAGTAACAAAACCCAGAGTGCACACATTAGTGTCTAGTAAGTCCGTTGTATATATTCTTTGCAGTATGGACAGAAGCACCATCGAGAACCAAATATTTTATGGTAATGTATATGTCACATATGAATATATATGACATCGTTAACATTTTGAGATGCTTTTAGACAACGCTTATGTAGAGTTACATCATTTATTTTCACATATTTTATATCATCCAATTCTTATTTTACTCTTAAGATGTCAAGAAGGCTAAGTGGAGCAATCTAGCTGATGATTTAAAAACCAACACTGATAGGAAGTATTGAAAAGTGCCAATATGCAATATATTGGCACTTTCCGATTAGCAAACAAGTGTTTGTAAATGCCGCAACGATTTTAGTATTTCATAACTGAAATAAGTAATCGTTTCAGATATTAATGAAAACCAATAATAGAAAAAAAAGTGCAACTATTAACGTTTATAAAAGCATCGATGTTTGTATAGTTGCTATTTTCTTTATTAACTGAAGCGTATTTAATACAGTTAAAATTGTATTGAAAATAAACACAAAATGGAATAAAAATCCTTTTATTTTGCTACCAAACTTTCACAAAACTAAAAATGAGTGTACGGACAGAGAACACACGTGCTCGCAACGAACACATAAGACTAATAAAAGAGACTGTCTTGAAGAAAGATTGAAACAAGCTTAGAACGGTAAAAAATTTCAAATGGCGCTTTGAAATAACCTGTAATCTAGTATACTTAGGAATAGGTAAAGTTACTAAATTTTTCTTGTGTATTCAAAATGTACTAAATTCAACACAAAATGTGAGTATGCATGTCCACGTTTATTATAATAAGCAATTGTTAGTTGTTTACAATAATAGCTAGTTTATTAACTTACATTTTACTATTTGTTATGAATTATTAAAATTCGTTTGTGTAAATGGATTTTAAATCATGATATGAAAAAGTTAGTCACCTGCCTTTTTTTGTATTTTTCGGTCAGAGAAATTACGTAGCAAGAGAGATTTAGATTAATAGTTACATTTACGTAATATGATTTTTTTAAACTATCTGGTCAACTTTTTTATATTTAAACTTCGAAGTACTTATTTTACTCAACCAGTCGGCATCACCAATGTACAAATTCATGTGTGTTTAGACATCGATTGTCGGCATACATTGAATAGGCTGGTGCTGGCTTATTTAGCCTAAAAATCACATCCGTTGTGATTGAAATGTTGTGCTTTGAAGATGTTTATCTATTACTGTTGCTTCTGTGATTTTATTGGAAATAATTTTATATTATTTTAAGATTTTATAGCATTTTAAATTTATATATTGATAGTATTCGTAATTAATTACACGTGACAGCAGCCAGATATATTTGTGATATGATGATTGCAAAAATAGATTAAAACACGTTACTAAAATTTAAAACTTCGTACAATAAATAATATATTACAAAAATATTAACAAAGATTAAAAAAATGACTTCAACAAACAAATATTCATTAAAAAGTTCTTTATTTTTTATTTGAATGAGTGTAATTAATTATTGACTTTAGAAAGATTATAATCTGTAATTCTTATACTTGGTCATCTGAATTTATACACTTTGAAAAGTTCTTTACCATAAATAATTATGCCAATCAACATAGTAATAGATTAAAACGGGGGTTTAAACACAATTTTTAAGTCAATAAACACTGATAAATAGACGGACTATAGGTTTAAGATCTTATGAGCATCAAATACTTCAATTGCACCAAGTATGTAAAGAATTACCCTAACCGACACAATAGCATTTTAAGTAAACCGAAAATATACAAATCTTGAGAATTATAACCAATGAAATTAAAATTAACAAATAATAAATATAATACAGTATGATACAATAATTAATAACGAGAAGTACAAGTAACAAATGCTATTCTTTAATAACAAATTCTAAAGGCTTACATCCAGATAGAAGTACTATAAAATAAATGAATTAGTAGGCCTACAAATATATAATCAGTTCATTGATTGAATATAACGAATAATATAGTAGGATGGTGAAAGATACAATAAGGAGCAACTTTTACAGTATCCTCTAGGATATTGCCAAGATCTGAACATTCTGTCCTCTATTTGGGGGGTTTAACAGTCACCATAGCCAATGGGGCTACAACACTGACGATGAGAATGGCAGAAAGCTTGCTGACTGGGCTGAAATTAAAAAACCTTTTCCTGATAAATTTGTACTAAATATTCAGCCACTTTTTTATTCAGCACGTTGGAGTCGAGGTTACTCTCCCGACTTTAACTCTTGCTCATGCGAATGATCATTAAGACGTAAACAAATTAGGAAGAAAGTTCTTGATGCTTTCTCCCCCTCTCATCTCAGGCCAGTACTGGTTTAAATAAGGATACAAATTCCTATAGTTATATATATTTCAAGACCTAGGTGGATTTAATAAATCATGCTTGGATGCCTATATCACCAGGATTGAAGATCAGGTTCATTCCACCTATAATAAGAAGTTATCGTTTCACAAGTCTCGTCTTGTCCATTGCTATAGATTGCATACCGAAAGGATACAGAAAGGAGTATATATTTGGATAGAGTAAGAAATCAGATGAACTTTACAAAGAGCCTATTCTCATAAACAAAATATCTGCTGCTTCATTCTCTAGATATTGTCAGGTGAGAAAATGATTTTAGAACCTGGAAGCCAAAACCTAACCCAGGAAAAATCTAAGTCGACTGCATCCACATAAATGAAATGAAATTATTTGTATTGTTGTTTCCAAAAATAACAATTTATAACATTGACTATACAATAAAATAATGAAATATATTCATAAAATGCGTTCAAAATAATAATATTAAATTAAATTAAACTAGTGTAATTTGAAGCATGGATAATATGTAGTTAGTCCTTAGGGAAAGAGCCTACATGGGCAGACGCCTGACCGTAGGCTCGAGAGTGTAAAAGATTAAATTTCATTGACGGGTGACATAGACAGTAACTAAAAATATCCATTATTGTTCAAGACAATTTAGGCTTAGTAGGTATATTTATTGTTATTGCCATTCAGGATTGTAGCATAAATACAGAGAATTGGTTTCTGATACAACATAATAAGGAATGATAAGGGAAGGAAAATGATCACTCAGGTGGCCAATCGAAAAGTAACCTACTAGCTAACCTAAAATTAAACATCTTTCTAAATGATGTAAAGCTCCATCACAATAATGATCCACAGTACCAGAGAGCAATGTTAGATCGATCGTTGACCTTTATTGATCATCTTCAAAAACAGCAGCTAAAATTAAAACCAGGGCAATTATACTACATAATTTTTCTGGAACAACTTGGGTAGCCAACGCACACGTCCTGCGCCCGACTGCTTTGTCACTGGTTTATTAAACTGTAGTATACAGTGCCCTCATATGGCCAGTGGTGCACTCAGGACGTTGTTAAAGGGGGGGGGACCATGAACCTGGAATACTGCATATAATATTTGTGAATTAGCAATCTCCTATCCAAATATTTCTCCAAAGAAAAATGTCATAAATGTATGGGTAGTGGAATAAAATAAAAATAAAGTTAAATTGATTTATTTCCTAAAAGATAAATTTAGGACCATCATATCCTTGTCCACACAAATAATCTATACTAACGTTGCATATTACTAATCCTTGTAGAATGCTTTCTCCTCTTGCCTTCCTGTGGTTTCTGTCAAGGGGATAAACCGCAGGAAATGCTCCCAAACTTTGAAATCTTTACCTTCTAGATTCTTCAAATACCTAACACAGAGGGTAAGCTTTACTGTATTATATATATATATATATCAGCCGTTTCGTCATCTAATACTGGAAAACATTTTACTGCATTTACCACGTCAACTATTGTTTCTGATAATATTTCATTACAGGCTTCTAATATCTGATTTTGGATATTTCAACTAGTATAAGTCACATTATTTGCACATGATTGTAGGTGTTGTTTTAAAACCTCATCTCCTGATTGAATTTTAAATCGTATAAGTGCTTTGAAATTGCCCTCGTTAGATGTAGAAGTTGATAATGAATTAAGTTAAAGCTAGCTATAATCTCTCTGCCCTCGCAAGAGAATGTTTTGTTTGCCACACAGTATAACAGTTTCAACTATCGAACGTAAAATTGCCCTGTTCTTCTTAATTTGGTCAGTTTTTCCTTTATCTACCACCTCATAACTGATACTTTTTGTCTTCCATAATTTTACCAAATGACCTACTTTATCTAGTGCGTCTTTGAGATATTGGGAGTTGCCATGCTGTTGAACTTTTCTGAAGCCTCTTTCCAATTTGCAAAATCTTTAGTAACAAATCTTCCCGCAGTTTGTGCTGATCTCATAACTACTCCTCTAGCAGCAAATGGCACACAAACCTTACTATAGGCTGCATTTTCAGATTTAGAATAAGCTAACCATTTATATTTGGTCAACCACGTGTAGCAAAATCGTCTGCCGTGGCCTTGTTCTTGGCTGGTCTCAGATAAAGGGAATTTGAAATTATAATCTTCCCCAACAGTTGTTTAATATATTAAGTTTTTCGTTATCACTTAAACTTTGTTTCTTTCAAAAAATACTTATGTGATCTATACAGGTTCGACAATATTATTAGATATATGTGATTCGTTATTTACAATGAATGATGTAGAAGGTGAAAAAACTTCAGCTTCAGATTCTTTTGTGGAATATTCTGGTTTTCAGAGGTAAGTTCACTGCTTGAATTCTGTTCAACACGTTGTCTTTTGTTATGGAAAAAAAACGCAAAAGTATCTGTTGCTCCTTTCTTTTCACATTACCAGCGGTAAAACTAAAACTTTAACATTAAATAAAACTATAATACTAACAAAATTCTACTAAAGATTTAAGTTTAAAGTGTACGAGTTTAAATCGTACTCTTAACCCAACTTCACAGTCTAGTGTGTACGTACACTACAGTCAACTGCTTCAGTCAACACACTACAGTCAACCCGATGTGTACAGTGCACCTGCAACGTAACCAAAAATCCTAGTCTGGCTGTCTGCGCCTGGGCGAGTGGATGTCTGACAGTGGCAGTTGTCGTGGCGCATGCGCACTTAACGTTCACACTGTGTCTATAGGACGATGAACATTTTTGTCACAAGTAGAGTTTTCAATAAAGGATGATCTATCTATACTTTAACTATAGTTATTTGTTATCATAATCACATTTATCTAATATTTATTTGTTAGGTTTTAAAATATAATATAGAAAAATAGGTTTAGGATGATATTTATGTATTATAATGTTGTTTTTATAACTTGCTGGCGGGGGGGGGGGGGCTTTAGTGTGTATGGCTAAATAGGGCACATACTAAAGCGATTGATATTCCACTTAATAGGATCATGAGAGCTATGAGTGGCACTCTCATGGCAACTTTACTACTTTGGATCCCGATGCTGTGCAATATAGCTCCTACAGACAGTGCCGGACTGACAGCTTTCTAGTCCCTCAGTAACATTTATTAGTGGGCTCCCTGCACCCTATATAATGTTTCATATTAGATCTAAATACATAACAAATAAATTATTTTGTAAATTGTCGTACAACATATTAAATACAATGTTAACCGTAATACAACGTTACTTCATAAAATGATTAGAAAGTAAAGTAAATAACTTATAAATTCATAAAACGAGGTTTTAAATGTTTAGACCACATATATCTTTTCAAAAGACAGTATTTACTATATTAACAACTTAATTCCAATTCCAAGTAATTCCAACCACGAACAAAACCATTATAACATTAATTTTCTTTTAAACTCATCACTTGAGTAAGCGATTGTGTCTATTACTTCAATCTTATGTATGCTCTTAAACAAGTCTCTTTGACAGTTCATGAGGAGTAAATTACTCAACAGCTCTTCACCTAAAGAATTCCTCGACCATGTTTTACGATTTTTAATTTCGAAAGTAGTTTTTGACAAGAAACTAGAGTCCATGATATTGATAATAATTATTTATATGCTGAATATAAATGATTGAAAATGCCTGATTGAGAGGACAGCTCATAGAATGCTGTGAATTCACATGACAAACATTGACAACACTTAACGTTTGATTTAATTGTACATAGAGAATCATCATTATCAGGCAACCATTGTAAATCACAAGTAAAAATTGCTTCACTATTTTTTACCAAAAATAACTTAAATATGTCATAGTGTTCGACCTGTAAAACTTACTTTTACAGTGAAAGTTTCCTTTAGAAATGTTTAGCAGTACTTGAAACAGATTTATCAACTTCCAAGACTCATTTGAAGTTTTACAAAAACTTTTATGTTCATGAGAGATTCAAAGTCAACTATGGAATTTAATTCTTTGTGCTTGCTCTACAATCTAGTTTCTCCATATTTTCGATAGTTTATATAGCTTTTCTTGATCTTTGAAACGTGCTCTTGAGTTCTTAATCCAAACTTTAATTTTGTTTGTTTGTTTGTAAGACTGACTGAGGAAACAAGCCGTCTCTTCCGCCAAGCCAAACAGATTCTCTGTCTGAAGACAATTTACTGTAGAGTCCTCCACAGTTAAATTCAATACATGTGCCATGCAGTGAGTGTATTTTATATTAGTTTTCTTTCTTTCATTTGGCTTTTAGTCCATTATAGTACCTTTTCATGTTCGCAGCTTCATTGAAGGAACATGTAAATACATTTGTGATGGGAATTCCATATTTAGTAAAATATGTTTTAATTTTCTTGAATAGTTCCTGTCCACTGGAGTCTTTATGTCACGTAAGTCAAGAAGACATTCATAAACTTTTCCTTCAACAACACATCTAACAACAATCCATGACTGCTGCATCTTGAGTAGAATCAATTAAATTAAACTGCAGATTGTGATTTTTGCTCATCATCGTTATTATTTATTTTCCTCATATAGACCCTCCCCCCTCCCCATCATTTGTTCTAGATAAGAGCCATCGTTGCCTATTGTGTAGTAGGGAGTTATCTTTCATATACTGAATAAAACCCAACTATAAAATACTTCAAAAACACCTTCTTTATGCCGAAACTATTCAACATACCTATGTAATATTTATTTTAATATTTTCTTTCTTTATTTCATAACCGTATTTATTCAGTTTGATGGAAGTGTTTTGATAGAGTTAATAGAAACATTTTTTGAACTTATTAATAACACCCTTATCATTTAAACCAAACACGTACACAAAAATAAATTTCCATATAGGATCACTCGATTATAGTGTCCTGTAATGACAGATCCTACTAAGATGTTTGAAACAAACTCCATATTCTAATTATGATTGAAATAATTCGGAATTCCTTCCTCATTGTAATCAGAAATATAAATTTAAGTTTGTTTCAAAAGTCTTGGAACCAGCTTCCATTATGGGACTAAACCCTGTATAATGTATTTAATAAAATGTGAATTTCGTTATGGAACTAATAATTTAATTGAAATTATTTTTATGGAAATATGTTCTATAACTTTTTAAATAATAATTTTATATTTCATTGTTAATCAGATTGTTAATCAGTTTTACTTAATCTTAGATTGTGTTATGGAGATTTTTGAACTTACACACAAATTACAGGGTCTCTTATGCTTAATAATAAAACTCATACACCATCACACTGACACACTAGCTAGATCACGTATATCCGATGGTATTGTTATCATTCAAAGATACGTTCTTATTCCTCAAAAGAAATCAATAAATAAAATCCAATTAATAACGGAACAAAATTACTAAATAGTAATTGTTTACTTGTAGCCTAAAAAAGACATCTCGTCTACTTTAAAAACTTCCAAACCAAAACATATTATCTGAAAAACCAATATAGCCAGTGTAGAACACTGCAATGTTGAAGGATTCAATACCAATGTCCCATTGCACATTATGTAGTTCCTAATACAGCCTAGCTCTGCTATCTATCCATGGATACATTAAGCCAACAAGGCTATATACTGACTGTGCCAGTAAGCCGATCTCCCTAAAGCACAGTGGCTAGGTTCGTGAAAATGATTTGATTCTGATACCCCACACATTGTGTAGTTCATATTACACCCTAGCTCTGCTATCTACCCTTGCACACATTACGCTACCAAGACTATATATACTCAGTGTGCTAGTAAGCCAATCTCCCTCGAGTACAGCGGTTGGTCTCGTGAGAATGATTTGATACTAATACCCCATACATTATGTAGTTCCTATTACAGCTTAGCTCTGCTATCTACCCATGCACATATTATACCAATAAGACTACATAATGACTGCTACAGTAACCCAGCCTCCCTAAAGTACGGTGGTTGGTTTCCTTAGAACAATTTGAAACTAATACCCCATATATTGTGTAGTTCCTACTACAGTCTAGCTCTACTATTTAGACATGGAAATGTTATGCCACCAGGACTATATACAAACTGTGCCAGTAAATCGATCTCCCTCAAGCACAGTGGTTAGTCTCGTGAGAATGATTTGATAGTAATAACAAATAAGTGATCTAGGTCGTAATACAGCCTAGCTCTACTATATATGATTGGTAGACAATATTTGGTGATTTTTAATGTTTCAACAACATTGTTTAAGGAAACGACTACAAAGTTTCGACAGGTACGGAGAGTTCAAGTAGTCTTCAGGTGTTTTTACTACCTTAGTCTAAATTTAGTACTATTTTTTTTTTCTTAACCAATGTTGCGTTGTGGCGTAATTGTGCGTCGCTTTTGTGCTTTGTCAGTGCATCGTGGCATAATTGCGCATACCTTGTCCCAACCGAAAGAAATGTTGTTATAATATATACCTAAAAAGTTACGGTAATATTTTTTATATCTATGGAAACTAAATTAGATGTTGAAAACATTGATATGCATCCTAAAGGTTTGCATCGATATGCATATGCACAGATATGCATCGATTGTTTGGTTTTCGATATTTTATACGGCTTTGTGAAATTTGCCAACTTATTGGCCAGTCCTTATTGGTTTGTTCGTTTGGGGATCTCGTAATGGTAAATAATTAATTATTATTATTATTGTCATTTTTAGTGCGTTTAAAACTGTATTATTATTTATTGTGATATCAGTAATGTTATGAAGTGATATTTATAATGTTATAGCGCATAATTTGTGAAATATTGAGTCACACATGTTACGCCTGCATAGGCCTAGTGCATTGTAGTTATTTTTATAGTTCAGCGTAAGTAACGGCGTTTTTTATCTGATTTTTTTGTCTGAGAATCTTCTTGACAGATCTGGCAATGTCAGAGACTTGCTACAAGAAGCGATACCGTCTGTTGGTTCTGAAATAGGTGAATGCCTAATAGACTCTTCATTAGGGAGTAGCGATGATTACTTGCCTAATCAGAACTATGAGACTGATGACAACAGATGTTCCCCATTCCCTAACGGCCCTAGATTGTCGAATTTTGCCGTTCCAGGCTCGTCCACATCCACGTCTTGCCGTCCTCTAGCGACTTCTACCCGCCTAGGCCTAGGCTTATCACCGCACACTCTGATCTGTCCAGTGAGAATGAGGATGATCCTGGTGTGCCAGCTAAGCTTACCCCATATATATAACCTAAATTCACCTCCTCAGGCCCCTGCAGTTCCCTGGGTCGAAGTTTATGACGGAGAACCTGAACTTGATGTCAGCTCCGAGCTCACTGTCAGAAATCCTGGACCGCATGACTGCCCTGCGGATCAAAATCCGTTTGATTACTTCAAACCGTTTGCGACTGAGAGTTTGCTGCTGTTATTAGTCAGAGAGACTAATATTTACACACAAAAAGAAATCGAGAAGAAGAGATGGGAAAACGAGTTCTCCCCTCGATCTTCGCTTAGTGGGTAAATGTTATTTTTACGTAAATGTTATGTTATTAAAGGTATTTTTTGAAGGAAAATCTTGGCATATTACTGGTCTTCTCGTACATCTGACATCAAGGCAAACGGTACCCAGGTCGGGGTACAGCACGCTAAGAATCCTGGGTAAAGGTACGTCCATTCTAGGATGCTGCCAACAATTCTTTTGTAAGGCACTATGAACCGAAAGAGAATCTTAGCTTGGATGAAAGAATAGTGGGTATGAAAAACAGATGTGATTTCATATAGTACATGCTGAACAAACGACATGCACGGTACGGCATCAAAACTTTTAATTTGTTGATGCCTCGACCCTGCTTGTCAGTTATGTATATATTTATTTATTTATTTATCTAACTCTTAACTCTACACTTATCGCTAGACATCGCAGAGTGTGCAAATCCCTACTCTATTACAGTGGGTGTTGCTAAGCTAACCCGAAGGTGTACAAGTTTTCCCTAAACTGACCTGTCTAACTTAACCTATGCTTAACCTAAGGTTAGTACAGTGGGAGGTGAAGGGAACTTGGGTTGTTATGAGTTGAGGTTACACACTTAGGATTTAGATGGAGAACTTGGGTGGGGGGGTTGTTAGTGTTGTTAGTATCCTCGGAGCTGGGGTGTTAGCTTCGCTGGTGCTCAGCACAGAGTCCCTTTCCGCTTGGATGAATCCTGGGAGGCGTACTTGGGACAGCCAACTGCACGGCCGCGGGCAGAACGGTGCAGCTGGTAGGTCTTGTCCGGGTTAAGTCTCAGGCCGTTGACTTGCAGAGTTTCTGCCCCTCGCGTTATCGGATCGAAATTGCAGGCAGTCGGGTACTTGTGTTGATTTTCTCCTCCTGCTGCTTGTCGTGGTTGATGTTGCTGAGTTTTATTGCAGCTCGGGGTTTCTTCTCTGCCGCTACGACAGCCTGGTGATAGGGGGGGCTCCGAGGTCTTCGGCGCTCCAGGCTGTGGTGTTCTTCTGCCTTGTGCAGGGGTGGGCACCAACCTGGCCCAGAGTCGCCGGGAGGGGAAGTCGTAATCGGGGTTGTCACATCCGGGAAGTCCTTGCTGGGTGATGTCTCCAGTGCGTCTTCAGTGTAGAGTGTGTTGTCAATTCCGTGGGGCGAGTCCGTGAGTGAATGTCGGTGTTGGTAGGTGAAGTGCCATGAGTGAAGATGCGGAACTGTTTGGAGGCGGGTTTGTCAGACTCCCTAAGTCAGAGGCGGTTGATGGTACTGTTTGGAGGCGGGTTTGTCAGGCTCCCTAAGTCAAAGATGGATGATGGATGATGGTGCTGTTTTGATGCGGGTTTGTCAGTCTCCCTAGTGATGATGAAGGTGGATGCGGTGTTGGTCTAAGTGTCGATGAAGTCTGTCCTCGAGGATGATGCCGCAGAGTGCCCTAGTAGCCAGTGCCGTCCGGAGATCCTTGATTAGCCGTCCAAAGTCGCACGGCCAGGGCTCGCCAAGTGCCTCCTCCGCCAGTCGCCTGAGATCCTGACGGTGATGGTCAAAGTCTGCACAGTACAAGACGCTGTGGAAGGGGTCCTCCTCGGGCTGTCCGCAGTGGCAGAGGTCATCTTCCGTGTGCCGGAACCGGTGGTGAAATTGCCACACTGCCCATGTCCAGTCAGGAACTGAGTCAAGACATGGTCAGTCCGGAGCCAATGCAGTTGAAGTCACTGCCTGACACACGGGAAGATCCGGAAGGTCAGGCGTCCAGTGTCCGCTGACTCTCATTCCTATTGCCACTGGTCCAAGGTCTGCTCCCTCAGTTGAGCTTTGGTCTTGTTCCGGAGTCCCTTCTTCTTCTCCCACAACGCCTTGCCGAGTTGGACCCTCAGTCGATGGGAAGTTCGCCCGCGACTACGGAGATGGCCTGGTAGGAGACGGTCTTGTATGCCCCAGTGATACAGCGTAGGGCGTGCCTCCGAGACATCCTCAGCTGTCTCTTAATGTGACAGTTATCTATATAGTACAACCCACCCGCCCGCCCATACACGTACAGTGGCATTGACCCACCCACCCGCCCATACACGTACAGTGGCATTGACCCATCCGCCCGCCCATACACGTACAGTGGCATTGTATTAATACAGAAATGTACAGTTATCGATATACAGTGGAAGGTCATTTTGAAGAACAAATCCGGTCCATTCACTCAAAAAGGTGGTTTGGTGGTTTGGACTGTAAGAAAATGAAAGATTTTAAAACGATTTTTTTCGGCCAACTATAAATAGGGGCGAATTTTTTACTCCTAAATCGTTAAAAGTGATCAAGAAGTATAGGCAGAGTTTCGTTACTAAAATTGGCTTTACATATTATATGTAAGGATATAAGTACTAAATGTACATATACTATGGTTGTCAATTTCGGTAAACGATGTTTATCTTCCTTAGAACAGAGGCAGCGTGTGTAAACATCAGACAGGTGGGACAGTTCAGCATCAATTCACTTCTAATGCATTAATCAAGGGAAATGTATTACCTTTGATACATACCGTTCAGTGATATTCTTATTGTATAACACAAATCGATAACCACAATATTTCTATATTTAGCACTTATATTGTAATAATATTGCATTATGTAACGTTAAATTTTACTTTATTTCTACCAACACACATGAGTATTTTTGTAATTTTCTATCAAGAAAATATGGTTAGATAAATGGGCTTCTGGTTCACAAAATTATAATTTAGTTTATTTTTTTTTAATAATAGTCTAAGAAAACAAATTTGTGTTCCTTCTGGAATAATATAAAATAAATAGAAAATAAAGTCAACGGTAAAATGGCTAAGGTATGACATTTACCTTTTGTAAAACAAGAGATGACCGGGAGGTCAACTCCTCGGGGATGTTTTACGTGTAATTCCCCAAGTTGGTTCTATTTGTCACTGTCTCTAGTGATCCTCTTGACTGTTACATTTTATCTCTTACTTTATGTTTATCTTATTTTTATAAAGAAATCAGTAGAAATAAAAACAACATCTTGTTATTTAGACTAATGATAAAATACTACTTTTTATGAATTTATAATACAACTCAAGAACAGTTATGTAGTAAAATTTTTTTACTGCATGTAAATACTGTAAATAAACAAATTATATAATTTATAATATGAGCTTTGCAGAAACATTGACTAGTGTAAACCAAACCAAAGTAGTCCGATGATAGCTGTTGCACGTGAAGCTTCCCTCCTAACTTCTCGCCCAGTAATGTTGTCAATATATAATAAGTGACAATTATTACTTATCTGTCTAATCATCTGTTGCAGTGAAAAAAACTTCATCATTTGTTATTATAGACAGATATACTTGTTTAGGTTATGTATATTTAAGGAAAGAAATGTTTTTTTTAATTATGGTTTTGAGGTGTTTACTTTATGTTTATTAAATAACATTTTCGACATTGTTTTATAGTCATTATCTTATATATATTCTTTTATTTATTTTCAAAATACTATGAATAATAAATCAACTAAAAAATTACAGTATTAACACAAACATTAAAATTTTACCTTTAAAGAGGTTTTCAAATAGTATCATACAGTGGTTTTGTAAAAAAAATGCCAATCAAATTTATAGAATTGGACATATGCACACTCGTCATATCTGTAACATATCATTGGGTGCACGGTAACTAGAATACAAGTTACCGTTGTTGGTTCTTGTCAGCAAACGATATGGCAACACCACCTAAAATGTCATCGGACTATTTTGATGCGGTTTACACTAGTGCAATACTCATGTCTGTATTTCAAAATACATTGGGGCAAATACCCCTTAAGAACTCTACTTTATTTGAGAATATATTTAAGTGTTTTCAGTGGAGATATTTTTCTTCATGTAGCAGGTTTTTTAACCAAAATTAAAAATGCCAAAATTGTATATAGTGTTATATTCGCCATTCGATGGTGCAAATGTAGATAAGAGTGAGCGGATGCAAGTGAAACCACAACGGAAGCAGGTACAACAGCTGTAAATGTATGCGCGACCACAGCAGATAAACGTGCAACCACAGGTGACCTTCTATAAAACTCAGCTTTGTACGAGTAGCTGGCTCCATAATTACATGATCCATTGTTTAACCCTCCCAGTGTCCTATATACAATTCTTAGGTGCTATGCATATTTAAGTGATTTCGTAGAGTTTTACTTAAAATTTGCACAACATTTATTTTGAATCATAGTTACACTTATCATATAGTGTTTTGTTCATAAATATATGTAGAATAATATGAAATAACATTTATTTATATATCCTGATATACAAAAACTCAGATCTACTTAGAATCTGAAAAAAGGTTTTACAAATAGTTAATCAAAATGTTTGCACTCCCTCAAAGACTACTCTCATTACAGTACCAATTTCAAAATAGCCAAATTGTAGCAAATTTAGTTTAATTGTAGAAAATATATACGCTTTTTAGAATATCATAAGCTCTGATTGGTTCAATTTTTTATTACGTTACTCAAGAAGGTGGCACCCATGTTTCCCCGCCAAATTTCCTAACCACACTTTTGTATCAGCTGATAATAATGGGATAAGGAAGTATGGTAATAATACTACTGTTTGCATCTAATTGACATTACTATTTGAACTATACTACATTTTATTCTTCATCACTCACACCTGAAAAGAAAAAAATCAATATAAGTTATCATACAAATAACACTCACAGTATACATTGTAGTGGATGTCTATCTGTATATGTGTACCAAATTTGAAGTAAATCGGCCGGTAAATAACGAATCTATATCCGATGTGGTGGGGGTAAAGTAAATATAAGTCCACAGACGATATTCCTTGGATATTTTCTTGCGATTAGGTCGAAAATAGCCTACAACAATGGGATGTTAGTCAGGTTTAAGGGGTCGACAAAAATTGTCAAAGCTCTAGGACGCACGGTTTTTGATATAAAAACCACATTTTTATGATATTTTCTTCGCCAACTTCTGAAAATTTCGTGTTGGAACATGTCGATTACCTCATAAGCCCCGATATAAGCAGGCCAGGTGAGAAGATAATTCAGTTGGTGCCTGGGAACCAAGTTGGTATTCTCTCTCTTTGTTGACTTCTTGGTGACTATCTTGGTGACACTTTATGAGTATTGTAATATTAACTTTTAACCTAACTCAACTAAACCTATAAATATTCGATAGTTGTATTCGATTATTTTAGTCGATTATTTCATATTCAATTATTATATCGACATTTTCGTTATTTTAAGCGTATTTAACTTGTTTTTCGGTGTATTTTACTATATCATTGTATTATTAATATGTATTGTAAAATAGATCCTGTAAATATCGTTGGTACTAACGAGACTAATGTCAAGAAATTTAGATTGTATGGTTATAAAACGACTTTTAAGTTTAACCAACCTTCTCCCGGTGTTGCTGAAATTATGACGGAGACTCAGTGAACTTGTGAATAAAATTAAATCTAACGCTGTGGATACTGACCAGCTTGGGTTCACCTTAACCAGTATTAATTTTTAAAAATAGAGCCGGGATGTGTAGCCTTCAGACCCGCTTCCGAGATTGATGAGGATATTATTTGGAACATTTTTGGAGGTATTTTACAAAGTAACGCATAATCAATAACAAGCAGTGATACTTTTAAGGTAGAATGTACCAGAGTGAGTTTACCTGTTGGTTCCGGAGGACACCGAAGACCAGGACTTTACAATAATTTTATGGAAGAGTGTAAGGCACGTAAGAGTATAGTGTGTATCAATAATGTAGATAATTTGTATCTTGCCAGAGCTCTTGTGGTAGGTAAGGCGCTCGCCAAAAAAGATCCATTGTACATTGCTATAAGAAAAGACAAGGCCAAGAAGTAGACCGACAGGGCCAAACAACTGTTGGCCAAGGGTAGTGTGGAAATTCCAGAAGAAGGGGCAGGTATTGCTGAACTTGAAAAACTTCAGGATCACTTAAAAAATATAAAATTACAGTTTATAATTATGATAGGAAAGGCCGTGAAGTGTATTTTAGTGGGGGTAGTGATGATGCAGTGTATGGTGTTAACCTACTGTTCAATAATGGTCATTTCAATGTAATTAATAGTCTTACTGCAACCTTTGTTTATTATATTTTTGTGAAGCATGCAACACTCCCTATCACCATAAGGCTAAACACAGGTGCTGCTCCATATGCCAGGCTTGCCATGCCATCTAACAACAATGTACACGTGAGCATGGAGGAATTACATGTCCAAAATATTGTAGAGTATTCAAGAACCACCGCTGTTTCATTGCTCACCAAGGAGATATGTGTGTAGTAGGATACAGTTGTGTAGGTCATGTCACAAAATTGTAAGACCGAAAGATCGTAGGTCTGTACATGTATGTGGTGAAGTGTTTTGTACTACTTGTGATGCATTCAAGACTCCCAACCATTAGTGTTATATGCGTGCGGATACTAAAAGACCAAAACAGAAGATTTTTATTAATATTTTTTTTCTAGTAACCAGACAGGATGAGTGTTTAGGTAATGAGGTGGTGCAAGGTGTAGAAACCATACGTCAGCATTCCCTTTCCAACCTGATAGAGCAAATCTCACAAATGCTCAGGTAAATGCCATACCACTATTATTATTAGGGATTTTTCCATGATTGGTATTATTATAATTATTATCTGTAGGTGGAGCAAGAATATCAAGAGGAGATCGCTGGTACTCCCACTGGCTCATACAAACCTCCACGTCATTTACGAATAGATCCCAACCCATCACAGAGGTGTGTATACCTTATTAGCTTTCGTAATATTTAATTAACGGGTCAAGTACCTACATGATATTTTATTTGACAGGATACCGAGGTCCTGATAGTGACTGTGTCCACCTCATACGCTCCTGCACAGCCAGAAAGTTTCTCAATACTAACTAGTGGTACCTATAATGTAAGTTTCAATCAATTTTGTTTGGTACACCAAAATTTAGCTGTTGAACTCCTCACTATGACATTTTTTTTATTGTAGGTACCAATGCGATTGGGATCACGCGCTTGTGCAGCCAGGTGTCTGGCATGTCAGCAGGAGATAATCAAGCAGGCATTGCAAAAGTACATGCTGAACAGATTTCTGGAGGTAATGCCATAAAATTAATGTTTCTTTACTACTACTACCAATAAGGTAGATACATTGCTATTTTGTTTTACTATTTAGCAACATTCTGGATGCGAAAATGGAGGTTCGGAGGAGTCACTGCGGTCCTTCATGCACGGAGAGACCTCAGGGAAATGCTGTGGATTTTCAATCATCTCCTAAAGGATACTGCCAAGTCCGACACCTTCGACCTAACACCCTCAATATGGTACTTCATGCGGGCCACCCTGAAGAGTCTCTTGGTGCACGTCGTTGAGTGCATGGAGATGGCTGACCCCCGTCCAGCCGTGGAAGAGGCGGAGAAGGAGGAGTCAATCGGTCTCCAGCTGGTCCAGGGCTGGGTCTGCTTTTCAAGGCTACACACTATTGCATTTGTGTCATGCGGACACGTTCTATGCCACTACTGCGCCTCCAGGCTATTTCGCTGCGCGCAATCTGCAGAAAACCGATAATTGGTCGGCTAAACATCTTTATGTAAGTAATTTTTAAATACAGAAAATAATTACCAGAGTGCGTGTTTTATTTAATATCCTTTTATACAGGCGATATATAAATAAATTTAATATTACGAGATTTTTGGCGGGAAAAGTGAGGTTAGGAAATATGGTGGGAACCATGGGTGCCGCCATATTAAATGACGTCATCAACAAAATATACCCATCAGAGCTAAATCCGAGCTCTTTCTACTTACAAGACACCTCTACCCACCAAATGTTATACTCCAACTTAATACCAGGTTTTAGTAATATAAATAAATTACACGCCAAACATATATAGGTGAGGAGGGTTTTCACTCGAATCTCGAAAACGGTGTCTCCTTAGGCTCCGAAATTTTTTCAACCCTTTAATCCCATTATCCCCCTTCCGAAATCCAACCCATTTAGACTATTTCCTAATTTTAAGAAAGGATTTGAAGAATTCCGTCTCTGGATCTATCTTTTCCACCAACCAGTTTTCTTGAAAACGCTGTAGATTCTTCATTTATCAAACGATTTCGTCCAATTTGGCACACGTTTACATCTTACCATACTGCATATATTAAATGACCAAACAATTGGTAAGGACAAATTATGACCTGTAACTTGGAAATTTTAAGATTTTATACATTTCTAAAACTCGATTTTTAAACTATGTACGTTTGATTATGTACAACAATGTACATACTACAACATACTAAAAAAAATAACTGATTCCATATACCTAAGAGGGAGATTTGATAAAAGTATGGGTGTCGCTCTCTTAGCAAACGTGGGAAGGGAGAGGTTAGGAATGTTAGAGGGAACAAAGTGAGGTTAGAAAATTTGGTGGCAAACATTGGTGCTACCATTACAAGTCGTCATAAAAAATGGAACAATCAAAACTAGGATTTCGGTCACGTGACCTCGCGACGTCATTAATATTCAAAATCATACACCTCCGATCTGCGGAGGACTAAATGTATGCAAGAGACTGCTTATAAATGGCCAACATATTTACTTGAGGTGTGTACAAAATTTATTTACCAAGTACAAATAGCTTTAAATGTAAATAATCCATGTGAGTAAGATGGAGATGAATTTGCACACATTATTTAGAATGGTAATGTTTGTCATTAAACATAAAGAAATGTTGATTACATATAAAAATTTGTTATATATTATTAAGTAAGCCTACATATGTTATTAGATAACTGTCACAATATTAATGGCAATTACCTGTGAAATCTACATCCCGCTATCACAATGCAGGTTAATCCTGGCTGTAATAATCCAGGACGTATGAAGGGCGTTTTCCTTTAAAGAGGATTACTTTTGAACAGATTTATAAAAGTATAATTTCTTTTATATTTTATCCAAAATAATGTTAATTTACTGGACTTGTTTCTAAAGCTGATATAGAGTTACACATATTTAAACTTTGTTTAATTGTTATGTTTTTGAAGACATTAAATTAAAAGTTTATGAATGTTAAGCTCCAAAGCTTATTCAAAATATTACAATACCATATTACAACCTGTACCACAAATATTACAATACCATATTACAACCTGTACCACAAATATTACAATACCATATTACAACCTGTACCACAAATATTACAATACCATATTACAACCTGTACCACAAATTATTTGTGAACGTCTTTCCTTACGCACTATTTATGGTATTCGGCGTACAGATAGAATTAGCTATATTTATTCATAATAAAATTCTTTCTTTCGCTCAACTCTTTAAGTTAAGTACAATTATGTATATTCATAAGCACTTGTAGATATATCCTAATAAAATAACGTATAAAGAGAGATACAAGAGCTGCTGAATTCAATGTTCTGTATGTACAAAAATATTTCAAAGAAATTGCCAAGCAACTTTCTTCTTATTTTGGCCCAAAATTGTTTAACAAACTTATAAAAAAATATGGTAACACCATATTTCTTGAAATAATTACTGAATTTAAAATGAAATGATCACAGTTCATATTTTAAGATGTATAACATACATATGGGTAGCTACTGTACATTATGAATTTTGTTTTGGTATCTATTTATGTATTGGTATTGAGTGTTAAATGTCAACTATTCTATACTGTCATATTTATAAGTTGTGTAGCTTTTAAATACTTATATTATATTATTGTTATATGTTTATATTTTTTAATTGTTACCTGACAACGCCAATATAATAGTGCGTGTATGGGCAAGTGGGTGGGCCAATGTAATAGTACGCGTATGGGCAGGCCAATATAATAGTAAGTGTATAGGCGAATGGGTGGGTGAATATAATAGTACGCGTATGAGCGAATTGGTGGATCAATATAATATTACGCGTATGGGTGGATGGGTGGATCAATATAATAATACGTGTATGGGTGGATGGGTGGGACAATATAATAGTACGTATATGGGCGGGCCAATATAATAGTAAGTGTAAGGGCGGATGGGTGGGTCAATATAATAGAACGTGTATGGGCGAGCCAATATAATAGTAAGTGTATGGGCGGATGGGTGGGTCAATATAATAGAACGTGTACGGGCGAGCCAATATAATAGTACGTGTATGGGTGGACGAGTAGGTCAATATAATAGTACGTGTATAGGTGGGTGGGTGGCCAATATAATAGTAAGTGTATGGCCGGATGGGTGGGCCAATGTAATAGTACGTGTATGGGTGAGTGGGTGGGTCAATATAATCGTATATGTATGAGTGCGTCTACAGCAACAAAGGAAAACAATTGAAGGCTAATAAATTGTTTAAAAATTCAGGTATTAAGTAAATTGTCTTAGCTCTTAGAGCTCATGTCTGTCGTTATTTTTCGTCGTTAGTAGTGAGCTGCTGCATGTAATTGTTTCGAAGTTACATTTATTTACATGATTTATTGTTCTAAAATGTTATTTGATGTTTGTAATGACTTTATTGTGCGTGGAAAAGACTGAACTGCTTGGATAAAAATTCCTTTAGCATCTGCCAACTTACCGCTCGTGCCTAAAAGTTGAATTGGAAAGCCATAAAGTTAAACTGCGTGTATTTATTAAAAAAAAATTATCATGTTATATTACGATGCATGTTATTAAATATGTAACAAGTAAAGTTGTTTTTTAACTTGTTATTAGTACGTAGTCACACTTATAAGTTAAATAATGTACAGAGGTTATAACGCCTGCAGACATTTCTGATGTAATCTTTATGAACATGAGTATGATGTCAAGCTACTTATTTTTCCCCCTTTTTAGTAATACATTCACATCTATTGACTTTACCTCCTTTAAGGATGAATTCTATTTAGACTATTATTTATTGTTGACTATCAAACAGTCAACTAATCAGCTAACCTCTAAGCTAACTTGCCTAACATAACCTAAAGTTACATGACAAACCAACATAAACTAAACAGTTTATATGTATTGTATGGAAGGAATGAATGTCATATTGGTGTTCAGGAGAAAAAAAACTACGTAAGATTAATGTAGTAAAGAGTTATTTGTATACAAGTGTGTTTATTAAGCAATTTTTATTAAAAACAGTTATTTCCACCTAAATTTTTCTATTGATTCGTGGCTATATATAGAGGTTGTGCCATTTCTAACATTACCTAATGCACGTATATGATGTCAAATTACTTTTATATCTTCCTTTTTAGTAATACATTAACATTTATTAACTTTCCAGGTTTAAAGATACATTAAATTAAGCCTACGAACTATTCATTGCCGACTATAAAATAGTCATCTAATAAAATTAAGCTAACATAACATTATCTAATTTAAGCTAACCTAACCTGTTGTCTTAAACATCTCAGTTGATATTTTTCATAGGAAGAAATTTATATCCTATTTGTGTTCATAAGAAAAAACATAGATAACATTAAAATAATAAACATTTTTGTGTTTGTAAAAATGTGTTTATAAAAAATATTTTGGCAAAAACAATTATTTCCACCTAAAATTTTCTATAGATTCGTGTTCGTGGGTTTGAATTTTACAAGTTACAAAAAATATCGTAAAAATCAACAGAGGACAAGTGACAAATCATCCGACAAGGAGAGCTGACGTGTGAGCTGTGCCTGAAACAAAAGAAACTACGAGATACAATTCATTCAAACTGAAAAGTCTTCCGGTTTTAAAAATGGTAGTAGATAATTTCATAAAAGTAAAATTCGTAGCAATGTCATGGCACTTACAATAATATACAATGCATAAGTTTTATTACATGTTAAAAAATTTTTTTTTAAATAAATAAATAAAATAAAAACCATTTATAAAGGATAAAAGTACTATTTGTTAACTAAAGTAAAAACTGAGTACAATTCTCATTCACGAGAAATAAACATGTATTATTAAATTGTTTCCCAGTTCAACTTCAAATAATATCTGCTTTTCGTACTATATTTCTATCATATAATAATAACTAACACGTTAGTTTGATAAATAAGAGATACGTTTGAAAATTGTTAACCAATTCAATATAAAAATATTTGATTCGACTATGACATATAAACGCCAAAACACCATAATTCTAGCTTTATGCACACGAAATGAGTTTGTTCTTGCATATACTAATACAGTTTTCTGGAATTCACTAACAGTGACAGAACTATGATAAACATATTGGTTATATGTTGTAACACACTATAGTTACCTCTCGTTAAGCTTTATACTGCTGAAGGTGTTTGCCTAGGATTAACAGTGACAACTACATGATAATCACATTAGTCCAATGTTATAATAACACACAGTGTTGGTATCTCTGTAAGCGTTATACTCGTGAAGGTGTTTGCCTAGGATTAACAGTGACAACTATATGATAAACACATTAGTCCAATGTTCTAACACATAGTGTTGGTATCTCTGTAAGCGTTATACTCGTGAAGGTGTTTGCCTAGGATTAACAGTGGCAACTATATGATAAGCACAATATACCAATGTCTTAATACACAGTGTTGACGTCTGTTCAAGCATTATACTCGTGAAGGTGTTTGCCTAGGATTAACAGTGACAACTATATGATAAACACATTAGTCCAATATTCTAATACACAGTGTTGACGTCTGTTCAAGCGTTATACTCGTGAAGGTGTTTTCCTAGGATTAACAGTGACAACTATATGATAAGCACATTAGACCAATGTTTTAATACACAGTGTTGACGTCTGTTCAAGCGTTATACTCGTGAAGGTGTTTGTCTAGGATTAACAGTGACAACTATATGATAAACACATTCGTCCAATATTCTAATACACAATGTTGACGTCTCTTCAAGCGTTATACTCGGGAAGGTGTTTGCCTAGGATTAACAGTGACAACTATATGATAAGCACATTAGACCAATGTTTTAATACACAGTGTTGACGTCTGTTCAAGCGTTATACTCGTGAAGGTGTTTGCCTAGGATTAACAGTGACAACTATATGATAAGCACATTAGACCAATATTCTAATACACAGTGTTGACGTCTGTTCAAGCGTTATACTCGTGAAGGTGTTTGCCTAGGATTAACAGTGACAACTATATCATAAACACATTAGTCCAATATTCTAATACACAGTGTTGACGTCTGTTCAAGCGTTATACTCGTGAAGGTGTTTGCCTAGGATTAACAGTGACAACTATATGATAAACACATTAGTCCAATATTCTAATACACAGTGTTGACGTCTCTTCAAGCGTTATACTCGTGAAGGTGTTTGCCTAGGATTAACAGTGACAACTATATGATAAACACATTAGTCCAATGTTCCTAATACACAGTGTTGACGTCTGTTCAAGCATTATACTCGTGAAGGTGTTTGCCTAGGATTAACAGTGAAAACTATATTATAAACACATTAGTCCAATATTCTAATACACAGTGTTGACGTCTCTTCAAGCGTTATACTCGTGAAGGTGTTTGCCTAGGATTAACAGTGACAACTATATGATAAACACATTCGACCAATGTTCTAACACATAGTGTTGGTATCTCTTCAAGCGTTATACTCGTGAAGGTGTTTGCCTAGGATTAACAGTGACAACTATATGATAAACACATTAGTCCAATATTCTAACACACAGTGTTGACGTCTCTTCAAGCGTTATACTCATGAAGGTGTTTGCCTAGGATTAACAGTGACAACTATATGATAAACACATTAGACCAATATTCTAATACACAGTGTTGACGTCTGTTCAAGCGTTATACTCGTGAAGGTGTTTGCCTAGGATTAACAGTGACAACTATATGATAAACACATTAGACCAATATTCTAATACACAGTGTTGACGTCTGTTTAAGCGTTATACTCGTGAAGGTGTTTGCCTAGGATTAACAGTGACAACTATATGATAAACACATTAGTCCAATATTCTAATACACAGTGTTGACGTCTGTTCAAGCGTTATACTCGTGAAGGTGTTTGCCTAGGATTAACAGTGACAACTATATGATAAACACATTAGACCAATATTCTAATACACAATGTTGACGTCTCTTCAAGCGTTATACTCGTGAAGGTGTTTGCCTAGGATTAACAGTGACAACTATATGATAAGCACATTAGACCAATGTTTTAATACACAGTGTTGACGTCTGTTCAAGCGTTATACTCGTGAAGGTGTTTGCCTAGGATTAACAGTGACAACTATATGATAAGCACATTAGACCAATATTCTAATACACAGTGTTGACGTCTGTTCAAGCGTTATACTCGTGAAGGTGTTTGCCTAGGATTAACAGTGACAACTATATCATAAACACATTAGTCCAATATTCTAATACACAGTGTTGACGTCTGTTCAAGCGTTATACTCGTGAAGGTGTTTGCCTAGGATTAACAGTGACAACTATATGATAAACACATTAGACCAATATTCTAATACACAGTGTTGACGTCTGTTCAAGCGTTATACTCGTGAAGGTGTTTGCCTAGGATTAACAGTGACAACTATATGATAAACACATTAGTCCAATATTCTAATACACAGTGTTGACGTCTGTTCAAGCGTTATACTCGTGAAGGTGTTTGCCTAGGATTAACAGTGACAACTATATCATAAACACATTAGTCCAATATTCTAATACACAGTGTTGACGTCTCTTCAAGCGTTATACTCGTGAAGGTGTTTGCCTAGGATTAACAGTGGCAACTATATGATAAGCACAATATACCAATGTCTTAATACACAGTGTTGACGTCTGTTCAAGCATTATACTCGTGAAGGTGTTTGCCTAGGATTAACAGTGACAACTATATGATAAACACATTAGTCCAATATTCTAATACACAGTGTTGACGTCTCTTCAAGCGTTATACTCGTGAAGGTGTTTTCCTAGGATTAACAGTGACAACTATATGATAAGCACATTAGACCAATGTTTTAATACACAGTGTTGACGTCTGTTCAAGCGTTATACTCGTGAAGGTGTTTGCCTAGGATTAACAGTGACAACTATATCATAAACACATTAGTCCAATATTCTAATACACAGTGTTGACGTCTGTTCAAGCGTTATACTCGTGAAGGTGTTTGCCTAGGATTAACAGTGACAACTATATGATAAACACATTAGACCAATATTCTAATACACAGTGTTGACGTCTGTTCAAGCGTTATACTCGTGAAGGTGTTTGCCTAGGATAAACAGTGACAACTATATCATAAACACATTAGTCCAATATTCTAATACACAGTGTTGACGTCTGTTCAAGCGTTATACTCGTGAAGGTGTTTGCCTAGGATTAACAGTGACAACTATATGATAAACACATTAGTCCAATATTCTAATACACAGTGTTGACGTCTGTTCAAGCGTTATACTCGTGAAGGTGTTTGCCTAGGATTAACAGTGACAACTATATGATAAACACATTAGTCCAATATTCTAATACACAGTGTTGACGTCTGTTCAAGCGTTATACTCGTGAAGGTGTTTGCCTAGGATTAACAGTGACAACTATATGATAAACACATTAGTCCAATTTTCTAATACACAGTGTTGACGTCTGTTCAAGCGTTATACTCGTGAAGGTGTTTGCCTAGCGTTGACAGTGACAACTATATGATAAACACATATGATATGTAACACACTCGACCTCACCTAAAGTATTAAGCCGGGTTATATAGCTTTTGTTGTAAACATAATTGCTAGTTGTTAGTTTTAATAGACGATTTTCTACTTTTAATAGACTACTTTCTAAACGATAACAGTACATATGGTATGTTCATTTTGATTTTAATATATAGGATTAGTCGAAAGGCTATAGGAACCCATATTGCTTGTTTTGTAATACACGCACAGTGGGTATAGACCCTCCCACCCACCCATACACGTAGAGTGGGTATTGACTCGTTCACCCTCCCATACACGTACATTGTGTAGACTATTGACCTTCCCACCCACCGATACAAATGCTGGGAATATTGAATGTTAGACGTTCAAGTTTTAGATATTTTTTGATGTTACATACAACATGTAACAAATCCACATCCAGTGAGCATTAATATGTCGAAGTTTATGGCTCGCATAAAACCTATATTATTCGATATTTTGTGACAATTTAAAAAAGATCGGACTACATTTTTTATTTGTCATGCAACATGTGCTCCATATTGTACGTATTCTTAGGGTTCTGTAAATTGAAGGCAATCAGTTTATGAAAATAAAAAAGCACATTAATAGAATAATTTTAAAATTTCAACAACCTCACAAAAAAGTAATTAAAATTTGTAGCTGAGTATTATGCACGCCATGCGTACTAACAAGAGTACAACGGTGAACTGACAGAAAATTCTATATGTAGGGAGTATTGCCAGTAGCCTTGACCGGAGGGTTCCGACGTTATCGCAAGATAACACAGTCAAGCAACATCGAACGTGGCTGTCCCTTGGGTAGGTGAACGTTTGGGCGAGCCCGTCCTTGCACGCAAGTAGTGATTAATAGGGTAATTTGGTGGGTGTTTTTGATGATTGAAATTTGTCAAGTGGCCAGCACCGTTGTTAGTCGGTATTTGTTTTTTTGTTTTTTTTGGTTAGGTTAGTGGTTTTTGGTTTGAAGGGGGGGTCTGAGAGAGAGATAGATAGATAGATAGATAGATAGATAGATAGATAGATAGATAGATAGAGAGAGAGAGAGAGAGAGAGAGAGAGAGAGAGAGAGAGAGAGAGAGAGAGAGAGAGAGAGAGAGAGAGAGAGAGAGAGAGAGAGAGAGAGAGAGAGAGTGTATATTGATTGATAGGTGATAGGTGTGAGGGTATGTGTGATTGATTTAAGGAGTTATATAAGTTATATTTGTGTGTTATATGTGTTATGTGTATGTGTGTGTGTGTGTGTGTTTTATGTGTGTTGTGTGTGTGTGTGTGTGTGTGTGTGTGTGTGTGTGTGTGTGTGTGTGTGTGTGTGTGTGTGTGTGTGTGTGTGTGTGTGTGTGTGTGTGTGTGTGTGTGTGTGTGTGTGTGTGTGTGTGTGTGTGTGTGTGTAGATCACATTTTACGTGTAGTGATGGGATTACATAACCTCCGTACATAAGTGTGGTTAGGTGAGAGTACATAACCACTGTTCCTAGGTGTGGTTGGGTTGGAGTACATCACCATTGTAGTGTGTGGGTGCGTGAGAGTACATCACCAGTATACGTAAATTGCAATGTGTGTGTGCCTAGATTGGATTGTTGTAACATATCTCAAGAGTAGGTATAGTGATTAGTTTAAATTTTTTCAAGTTACAAATAACCACCCAGTAGTTTCATTTATCTCCGTCTGAAAGTTATTTCAATAAATGATTCACTTCACTTCAAATATCGTCAGATTTTCAATTCTATTAGGTGATATTCTGAATTGTATAAATAATCTTGAGAGCGATCTATGCAAAGCCTGAAATCAAATCATATCCACTAACTTACCTTATTGCGCTATCAATTTACAATAGAACATCAGATGCCGGTATTCAATAACTGTTGTAGATACGTTCAGCCATAATGAAATATGTGACAAGAATTCACGTAACAATCTATCCTCGAGTTCTTCATCTAGTTGTTATTCCTCAGAAATAATATTCGAAAATGTATAAATAAGGTCTATAATTACGCTATGCCTATAATAAAACAATACTTAATAGTAAATACTTACATTTAATAAACTCTTTATCATTGTAACGGGCTATTATTAGCCGGTGGTAAAAGTAAGCAGGAGGATGAAGCGATCAGCTGTTGAGCTGGGAACAGCTGATCTGTGGCCACTAGAGGAAGATAGGGGAACGAGAGAGAGAGTGAGGGAAGACGTACGGCCGGCTGAATTTGTGAAGGTTTGGCATAACGGCCTGAGCTCCTTAAGCGAGAACTTTAATGGTATAATCCGATAGGTTGGTATAGTCAATTCAAGTCGACACAGGCTAATCAATCATTACTAGGAAGCCATATAGTGTTTAAGATACAGTACTGTTCATATTTGTGAGTGTCTATTCGGTTAAAGTAATTTTAAAATAAATTCTTAATCCATACGATTACCACTGGCATAATCCCTGTGGTATTAAATAATACCTTTGTTCAATTACCACCAACCTTCTTATTTACAGAGTGAGAGATGTGAGGTATGTGTTAACAGGCTGGAGGCTAATCACAGAGTGAGAGAGAGAGAGAGAGAGAGAGAGAGAGAGAGAGAGAGAGAGAGAGAGAGAGAGAGAGAGAGAGAGAGAGAGAGAGAGAGAGAGAGAGAGAGAGAGAGAGAGAGAGAGAGAGAGA